>ML273608.1:16204-114483 GCA_005239495.1 Nicotiana undulata
TAATGGTAATTTGCTAATTAACTAACTAATGTCTTTTTGGTTGTTTTCTTAATGGATAAAAGGCACTAGGGTTATGACTTTCACCTAGACGAATATTTGACAGATTCCAATATCTAAGGCAAAGATGTTATGAAGGGAAGCGTGATATAGACAATGCTCAAAGTTACCCACTCTATACCTCTCGGTAGTTTGAGTGGCTTTGCCTTAATTGCCTCCCTCGAGGTCAATTGGGTTTCAAATTCATACAAGCAATATAGGCTCAAGTAGGGTTTTACTATCTCTAGGTTTAACCCGTTAATTGGGACTATCAATCTCGTGAATACATCCCAATTCCTTGTTGGACTGATTTTCTAGACTCAAGTTCTCTTACTCAAGAAGAACCCAAGTAAAATAAACACCAATTAGTGTTTGCGACCACTAATATTAACATAAAAACCATAAATCAGCTCAAATACCAATTACCCATAAACATCTAAGCCTTAATTTAAAGGACCATCAAACACCCACACTAGGGTTGAGCCACAACCCTAGCTAACGGGTTTAGCTACTCATAATAACTGAAGAAATCAGAGAAATAGATGAAGCAAAACCCATATAATTGAATTATAAACTAAAATTGAAAGATTCAATGTTGAAACCCTTCTAAAATTACTCAAAAAGCTGAAGAAAAACCGTTCACGAGCTCCTGATAATATCAGAATACAAAATCTTACCTAAAATAAGAAAAGAAACTATTTATACTAGGCCGAATTTTCTAGACAAAAATACTCCTGCGGGGTCACTCCGGACCGCACAAAATGGACTGCGGTCGCGGTGAGGCTCTTAGCTTGAAAAACTGGGCCTCTGAACTTGGCCACCGCGGTCCGCATAAAATGCACCGCGGCCGCGGTGGCGTCAACGCGGACCGCACAAAATGGACTGCGGTCCGCATTGGTCTCCTGGCCTTCAAGGTAAAAGGTCTCTGAATCTCCTCAGTGCGGACCGCGGTCCGCGTTGGTTTTGGCCTTCAAAAGCACTCTCTGAATCTCTTCACCGCGGACCGCGGTCCGCGTTGATTTTGCCTTCAAAACTGCTTCTCTGAATCTCTTCACCGCGGACCGCATAAACTGGACTGCGGTCCGCACCCTAATAGCTACATCATCTACGGCACACATGAACTCAAATGGTAAGCTCCAATCCAGGGACATAATGATAGGAGTGGTAAGCTCCTCACCCCCTTGACCGAAATTGGAGGTTGAAGCTTGGAAATCACTTCAATATTTGATTTATCCGTTTCAACACCATTCTTTAAAATTGTATGACCATGGACGATGCGCTCCTCAACCATGAAGTGACATTTTTACCAAGTGAGTACCAAGTTTATTTCCTTACATCAAAAAAACACGGTATCCAAATTAGCATGTCTATCATCAAACGAATCCCCATCAACCAAAAGTCATCCCTAAAGGTGTCAAAGTAATCCTCCACCATGTCTGTGAAGACGACCACCATATACCATTGAAAAGTCGACGGTGTATAGCACAAGCCAAAAGATCACGTTTTGAAACCAAAGTACCATATGGGCATATAAAAGTAGCCTTCTCCTGATCTTCCGGCACGATGAGAATTTTGTTGTATCCCGAATAACCATCTAGATAATAATAGAAATCACTCTTGGCTAATCTATCGATAATTTGATCCATGAATAGCAGGGGGAAGTGGTCCTTCCTTGTAAATTTGTTGAGCTTTCGATAATCTATAAAAACTCTCCATCCATAATCGTTCTTGTAGGTATCAACTCTTTCTTGTCATTGGTAACAACCGCCATGACCTCTTCTTTGGGACACATTGAATTGGAGAGGTCTATGTACTATCAAAATGGTGTAGACAACCTTGGAATCCAAATATTTGATAACCTCCTTCATGACAACCCCTTCCATTGCTTCATTAAGTCTTCTTTAACGCTCAATAGATGGTCTAGCACCATCCTCTTGTGCATGCAAAAAGTGGGTCTTATACCGCCAATGTGGAATCTACCTAATAGCTTTCGTCCTTTTTTGTAGAACCACCAATGTGGAATCTACCTGCATATTATTCACAGAAGAAGAAGATTAACCGCTAAAGTAGAACAAGGGCCAAGAAACCATACCGAAGGTGTGGTGGATATGGATTCAACTGCAAAGTGGTTGGCTCTTCAATTGACGGCTTTGTAGGAAGAGTCTTTCTATTTTCAAGATGCAATGGTAACTTTTGGGGCACATAGTTGTAAGATCCCATCACTTGCAAAGAGTTAACATATTCCATGAAACCATTCATTTCATCGTCACCAAAGTTTAGCAAGACGGATTCCAACATATCACCTACATTGATTGTGGCACTAGTGTCATCAATGATTATGTTGGTCACAAATCCGCCAAAGATCATACTTACTGCTATTCGGTTGATGCAAATACTTCCACACATGAAATAACATTTGCTTGTCACCAACACAGAAAGTGAATTCTCTGGCTTCAACATTACAAATGACATTTCCCATAGCAAGGAATGGACTTCCGGAATAATTGGCACTTCATAGTCAACTTCGCCATCAAGATGGAAAAGCATTAGGAATGGATTTATCAAATCAAACCAATACATCTTCAAGCATTCCCAGTGGTCTCTTCAATGTGCAGTCGACCATTTATAACCTCATCGATGTGGACATTGGTTTAACAATCCCCAATGTTTTGAAGCTGATTAGGGCATCAAGTTGATACTTGCCCCAAGATCACATACGAACTTAGCAAATCGACACTTCCAATAGTGCAAGGAATTGTGAAAGCACATGGATTCTCCAATTTGGTAGTCATGGAGTGAATAATAGTACTAACTTGATGAGTGACCCTGGGAATTTCAAATGTCATTAACCTCTTTTGGTCATAAGATTTTTCATGAATTTGGTTTAATTGTGAATTTTCTACAATTCTTCCACTAATGGCACATTAATAGATAAACCATTCATCATTTGGATGAACTTCTTGAATTGATTCTTACAATTTTGCTAGGCAAACCTTTTGTGAAAATGAGAGGGAGGCTTTGGCAAAGATACCTTGGCCTTTTGTACTACCAGCTCCGATATGTCAATTATATGTTCCCTAGAAGGCTTTACCTCCTCTTGGGTCTCCATCAGATTATCATCAATGTCAATTAAGACTTCATCATTTATTTGAGCATCAACATGTTGTTGATACCCAATTTTTCCTCAAACTATTTTTAATCTTGCATATATGCCTTCAAAATCACATTTTATGATAACTGGCATTTTTCCAATAATTTTACATATTTTTATTAATTTATTTTCCAATTTATTCAGTATTTTATTCAATAATTATACATAAATTGTATTAAAAATAATTTCAAAATATTTTCTAGCTCGATATATCATTTTTTATCCTATTAGGTCTAATTATTTCACAAATTAGCCAATTTGGCTTTATTTAGCTATAATTACCGCAATTTTGCAATTATAGCCAAATTATACATTCTGTGCTATTTTAATTCGATAATTAGTTATTCTATATTTTAATATTAGCTAATTACCTTAATTTTCATTTATTTAGCATTAATTTCATTTTAATAATTATTAGCTATTTTATTAATTATCTATCTAATTTTATGAGTATTTAACTAATATCCATTCTAATTTTTTTTTCAACTATGGCCTAAATTAAATCCAATACCCAATTAAATCCGCCCAAAACCTAAATCTCTACCCGTCCTAACCTCACGACCAATCTGAGTCGTTGATCAATTTAAATCAACGGCCCAGATTAGTGTTACCATAATTAACCTAAGTCTAACCCCCCGGTCCCTCATTTTTACTCGGTCTCTCATCTCTATTCTCTCTCTCTCTATCTCTTTATCCTCTTCTAGAGGCTTCACGTCTCTCCGCCTCTGATGAGCCCTTTCGTCTTCTCCGGCCGTCTCTTTGCCGGAGGCCATGGAATCCTCACCATCCTCCTGCCTATCATGGCTCCTCCACGCCGATGTTGCCGTCTCTATGGTCTTCAAGAGACCAGGGTCACTCTCTCACACTTTTGACCTGTTTCAGGCCTTCATGGCTCGATTTTGAGTAAGATCTTCCTATTTTTTTTGCCTAAACCTATGGGTTTCTAGGCTGATATCTTCATCTCTGGGTTCTCTCTTTGAAACCATAACTCAGAAACCTTCGATTTCTTTAGATCTGTAAATAGATCTATGTTTATTCTGAGGTTTTCACCTATTTTCTCTTAAAACCCCGATGCTTTTCAAACGATTCTGCATTTTTGAGAACTAGGGTTTCTTGACCCCTTTAAAAATGTTTTATCTTCTGATTTTAGCACTAATATATGATTTTCAGTAAAATTTCGAAACGTTTGCTTAAATTTGCTCTTTTGTTCGAGTTATTTTGTTGAAACCCAAATTTTTAAGGTTTGAATTCATCCTGCTTGCTATGTTTTGCTAACTTATATGTTTTTCGGACTTTCTATGTGCTCTAGGCTTCTCGTTTTAATTTGTTGATAAAGTCTTTGAATCTCTGCTGTTCTCTACTACTTGCTTAGGGTTTCTCTGATTTTGTGCTATTTTCTTGATTGTTTGTTATGTCGATATTTTACATAATATTCTTCACTGATTCTATTGATTTCCCTCAAAGATGCGATATTTTCCTTAAAGTCATGATTGCATATTTCCATGTGATTATGTACTGACTGTTGAACTGTTTCCTTGTTTGTGTGGTACTTTCTTTAGTTAGTATTGATTCTCTGTGATTTTCAAACCCATTCGTGATTCTTGTGACTGATTTTCAGAAACAAAATGGTGTTTTACCTTATTTTGTGCTGTCAATTTTTTGACATATATTTTTCTTAATTATGTATTGTGCACTTAGCCTTTATTACATTCCACATCCTTTATTATTCCTATTATGGTAAAGTCAGTTTTTAAGTGATTCTTTCCTTATTTGATGCAATTTGTACCCGTTTGAACTAGGACTCCCTAATTAAAGGGAGTGCAGGTGTGATTGATTCTAATGGAATATTATTTCCATTGTTTTTAGTAATTAGTACTCCTTACCTTATTTCATTACTCGTTTTCAATACTATAAGTATTCTACTCTCTCATTAGCATAACAGACGAACATACACATTGTTCTACTCTTTCTTACTCTCACACACAGTCTGTTGCTCTTCTCTTGATTTCTTGCTGTTACTAGTAGGCTAAAAGCCAAGACTAGTTATTCTATTTTCTTACTTCTTACTCTGTATTTGCTGTCTTCAACTAGTATGTTCTCAATTTACATTTAAAGTTTCAAAACAGTATGTTTCTTTGGGTACTACGATTCATCTTGTTTCTAATCTTCTTTTACTTATGGATTTGGTGTCCGACTTGCAACTAGTTTGAATGGTTGTTGTTTAATCTTTACCCTTTTAACTTCAGCATGTTACTTCCCCTTTTCATGCTTCACATGATCTTACTATAATTTCTTTATGCTACAATCTTCACTACATGTGACTTGGACCCTATATTGTGTCTAGAACTTTTCCCTGAACCTATAAGTAACTATGTATGCTATCCTCCCCCCAGTACTCCCTCAATTTGATTATGTTTAATTCCTTTGACAAACTGTGTTTTTGATTGCTTAAGTGCTATACCAATCTGTGATACTCTGGTACTTCTATAATGATAACTGGTATCCTAGTC
Organism: Nicotiana undulata; assembly: GCA_005239495.1. Taxonomy (NCBI): domain Eukaryota; kingdom Viridiplantae; phylum Streptophyta; class Magnoliopsida; order Solanales; family Solanaceae; genus Nicotiana; species Nicotiana undulata. The sequence goes on from ML273608.1 coordinate 21,902, forward strand.
TGTTTCTATATGTCCCCAGTCCCTGCTCCCCTTTTTGTATTGCCTCTATATACTATGTGTTGTTTGGTACTGGTCGATTGTCTTAAAACTGTTTCCTTAAATTGCTCACTTACTATTTTGCAAACTATTTCAAATAAACTGTCCTTTAGAAAGGCTCTTTTAACTCAACTATTTTTCAAATCCTCTCTTGCACTTCACTTTATTCTTAGACCATAAGTTCTGCCCCCTCAGTGTGAGTACTACTTTGGGACCCGATGAGCTCCCTCTGAACTATGACATACTGAGGCTGGCACTTCCACACTACACATGTTCAATTCTTGGTCACTAAATCTGGGTGTGAGAATTGCCCGGGAGCCCTTGAGGTCCTTAGGGGACTTTGACGCACCCGGATTATGAAAGGCTGTGAAATACCATATGATAATGAGGTTTGGAGGACTTGGGCCTAATTGAAGGCTCCCTATAGAATAGCTTCTTATTTTCCATCCTTCAATTATGTAATTTATTCATTGGCCGGTAATTATTTGTAAACAACTCTCGGGGATGGATAGTAAAAAGGGGAAAGGGATAATATGCATGCCATTGTTGTTAAAAGGGTAGAAATCCTGCTTTAGGTCTTATTTCTCTGCCTGCGCAGTAGAAATCATGTATAGGAATCATATTAGATATCTTGCTTTCCCATGTTTATCATTTCAGCATCTCATTGTGGTATTATTTTTTATCACTTACAAAGCCATGCTCAAGGATTAAATGTTGACAAGAATCTATTACAAACCATGCTCTAATAATGCTGTAATCTTGTGGTATACTTAGAAATCCGCCTATAGGGAAAATAATAACGTTAACAAAACTACAATTATGTCTCACTTAGAGATCCTGTCTCTAGGTAAACAACATTAAAAAACTATCACCTATGTTATTCCTGAAATTGTGCATAATGCTGTAATTCGATGTGCGTTTAGAAACCCTGTTCAAGTTATTATGCATCATGCTGCATTTGACATCATGTTATAAGATCGTACTTGTTTGATTACACTTAGCCTAAACACAAATATCTAAAATAGTTCTCCTGTTCTAAACAGTCTCGTAATTAGTCCCTGAACATCTGCAATACCTAGAATTGCATGCTATTAGCTATAATAATCTGGGATCATTAACAAATCTGAATAACTGTTGCATATTATTTTACACCTAGGAAAGCCTTAGGTAATCAATTAAATAAAAACCAGATCTGTCTTTATGATCATGTTTAACCACAAGCATGCTAAAACCAGTAGGCAAATTGATTAGGACCCTTTCCTGAATAATAAGACAGGTCTGCCTATCTGTTTATATGCTAAACTCACTTAGACACCATGTCTTAGGATTCTGAACTTAAATACTGCCCTTAAATGTGTTTGAGTCGTGTTGTCTAATTACTTTACTTGTGGAGGTATATGTGAGCCTTTACTTGTTTTCCATGATCTCCCCTTATTTGCAAGTCTTACTTGTTTATTGTATGTCGCCCTAGCATTTTTTTTACCTTTAAAAATTGAGGGTATGTTTAGAAACCTCCCTTTTAGGATAGTAGTCCTAATCTCCTCCAGGACTAATAGGAATGGGACGGGTAACAACACGCAATAGACTCCGTGACCATTACGCGCTTTAATTACCTCCACGAGGTGGGAAAGTGCTGAATATGGACATGATGACCGATGCGCTAATACCACGTGTAGCCCCTCTCTGAGGAGTGTCATACCTGATATTGCATTGATGTGATCCATATTTTCACAAACCTAGGATATCATATACTTTAAATGTTTATATTGAAACTCTTTTCAAAAATTAGCCATTATATAACTTTTTTCAAACCCCTTGCATGCTTAAGGACTTAAACCCCCTCTTATTTGAGCCTTTATTTGTCTTGTTTGCTAAATCGTACAAATTCACAAAAGTTGTTTGTCCGGGAACCACATTTGTGGATCCTGAGGGGTGCCTAACACCTTCTCCTTAGGATAACCTCAAGCCCTTACCCTATCTCTGGTTAATAATTTAGTTGTAGATAAACCCCCTTAGGTTCCCTAACGCACATTTAAATTGTTAGGTGGCAACTCTAAAAAAAACGCAAACCCCTTTCCCAAAAGGAAAGAGTTGCCTCAACCCAAAATGACCCCAATCCGATCTCCGCGAGGAAAAAGGGGGCGCGACACATGCAGAACCTCCTCCTAATGTAGCATTTGATCATCATCCACAATTCACTTTACACTTTGGTTGGGTACATTCTCACCTTTTCCATTCATCATGACAACTGCCATAGCATGTCATGTGTTATTATGCCCTTTGGATTCACTACAATGTCACTTGGTAATGCACCTTTGGGCCTAGTATTAAGAGCTTGAGATATTTGTCTCATTTGAACTTTAAGATTCCGAATAGAGGTGGTATGAGAATCAAGTTGTGCATTCGAATCTGCATTCTTTTCCATCATATTCTTAAACATGTTCTCAATTCGACCCATTTTATTTCTTATTGAACTTGAACCTTGGGAAGGATAGGGAGGTGGGTTGCTTAGCTGTTGATAAATTGTGGTACTTTGGAAACCTGAACATTAATTGGCTGGATTGTTGTTTTTTCCCAATTGCCTTGACTATTACCTCCCTAATTCCCTTTGTTATTGTTGTTGTGCTAATTATCTAGGTTGTTGTTGGTACCCAAATCGCTTTGGTTACTGTAATTCCCTTCGTTATTGTTTAAGACGCACTTGGCCTTGATTAGACCCTTGGAAATTTCCCCTTTGTCCATGATAATTTTGCACATATTGTACTTCCATATCTTGCTAATGGTAAGGATCTTCTTGTCCATAACCCCCATCATCTTGTGCATAACTCCCCATCCAGGGTTAAAATTAGTTAACTTTAGTCCTCTTGTGACAAATACACTCACTCCCTCTATTGCATGGACTTGCTACAGGGCTTGGGTTTGATGGAGTTGTGCCTTGGAAAGTTGAGTCATGGTGGTGTTTAATTCTGCAATAGCTTGACCATCATCTTGCAATTCCTTGTGAAGGTGAATCATGTTGGGATCACCTTGAGGAACATTGGCCCGAGATTGCCAAGGCGAAGATGTCTCCGCCATTTTATTAAGAATCTCTCATGCCTCCACATAAGGTGTTGTGATAAAATTTATCCCGGCTAGTTGATTGACCACACATTGGTTCGTGGTAATGATTCCACGATAGAATGTTTGTTGGATCATGTTTTCGATCATATATTGTTGGGGCACTCCTTCACCATAGTATGATACAACTCCAAAATCTCATGTAAGGGTTCATTGGGTTCTTTCTTGAAAGCCAATATTTCATCCCGTAATATTGACATATGGCCAGGGAAAATGAATTTCGCAATGAATTTGCCTCAAACTCAACCCAAATAGCACTAGAATACGCTTCATTTGGAAAATTCCAGTGTTGCACCGCTTGGGGTTGTGGTGGAGGCATATTGTCATATTGCACATGTCCTCGGCGGTTTACTTGTGGTGCTAGAGGCATTTCATCAAGTTCCTCCTCATCGCCATACACCTATCCCAATGGTAAATTACCAAGCTTGTTGTTCGCCATTGGTAACCTACAATCACACAAACGAGTAAGTAAACTGTTGATAACCTAAAGTTGTTTCTTTCATTATTTTCTCGTTCTATATCTTCTTCCTTTTATACTTGTTATTTATCTTGTCATCTTACTTGCAATTTTACTTGTCAGCCAATTGTTATATCTCTCATTTTTTCTCGTTACTTAACTGCACATGTTTATATGTAGGTATCGTATCTGCATCACTACCTCGTAGGGATTAGGCTAGAAACTTATAGAGTATATTGGATTAGTTGTACTCATACTATACTTCTCAAATTCTAGTGCATATTTTGGTGTTAGTACAAGTGGTAACCAGCAGACAAACTAGCTAGCAGGTTGAGCAGACTCGAGGTAGTGTTGCATTCTCATTCGCATGCCTCGGATTCACGTATCTCATTGGCATGTTACTATTTATTTACTTCGAATAGTGTATTGTTTATTCCAGACTTTGAATTTAATTATTCTGGAGACGCTCATGTACTCAGTGAATCCAATTTCCGGGAGGTGTTAGATGGTCATTGGTTTTATACTTGATATATTTTTCCTAACTTATATGTTTTATTTATGATATCATGTTATTTTACATTTGTTATTGCCTTTACATTTGTTATTTGTTGGCTTGCCTAGCAAGTGGTTTTAGACACAGTCACGACCCCTTTGGTTCGGATTTTGATCGTGATTATTTGGTATCATAGCACTAGGTTGCATAGGTCTCACGAGTCATGAGCAAGCTTAGTGGAGTCTGGAGTATTGGTACAGAGATGTCTGTACTTATTTTCTAGAGGCTAAAAGGCTTAAGAAAACTTCAATTTTTTTGTTCTCTTTCGTGCAACTTTATTTTATCCTAAAGTTCAAAGCTTTCTTATCTTATTCTCTCATAGATGGTGAGGACACGTGCTTCATCCGCAGTTGATCAGGAGCAAGAGCCTCAAATTGCAGCTATTGCCAGGGGTAGGGGACGGGTCAAGGGTATAGGTAGAGCTCAACATTCAACAACACCTACAATCGAGCCTTAGCTAGGTTTGGATGGTGATTTCCCACTCAGATCAAGCAAGTAGCTCCAGCTCGGGTCCTATAGGGGTTCAGTGCTACCATGTGTTTCAGGACACCTTGGTCTATATGGTGCGATTTATGGAAGGTATGCCTCAAGGTGATGTGTTTCCTATGGCACCCGCCACATCTCAGGCTGAGGAGGAGTTCAGACTCCCGCTACTCGTACCTTAGAGTAGATGGCCCATGGTTATCAGACCCTAGAAGTGCTACCAGTTTGGGTGGTTCAACATGTAGTTGTTGTGCAGCCTAAGGTTAATCATGTGATGTCAGCCAATGAGCTGAAGAGGCTGGAGAGGTTAACGAAGTTGTCTCTTCATCTCTTTAGCGGTGCGCCTTTAGAGGATTCCCAAGATTTCTTGGACCGTTGCTATGAGATTTTGCACAAACTAGGACTAGTTCTATCCAATGGATTTGACTTCACCTTCTTTCAGATGCATGGTTAGCCAAGAAGTTGTTGTAGGTTTATGAGTTGGCTAGGCCAGAAGGATAACCTCCTCTTACTTGGGCTTAGTTTTCATAGTTGTTCTTGGAGAAGTTTATTCCACTCACTCGGAGAGATGAGTTGTGTTGCCAGTTTAAGCATCTCCAGTAGGTTAGCACGACAGTCACTTAGTATGAGAGAAAATGGAGCAGAGGTTCATAAAGGGTCTTACCTCTGGTTTTAGACTTAAGATGGCTAGAGAGGCCAAGATTGATACTTGTTTTCACTGTGTAGTGGAGATTACCAAGAGGATTGAGCGCATTAAAGGCCAGGTAAGAGAGACAACTTCTAATATAAGGACCGGTCATTTTGGAGGTTTCAATGGTGCCTCGTTTGGAGGTAGGGGTTCCTTTGATAAAGGACATTCTATCAAGCTGGTTCAGTCAACACTCAAGGTTACACATGGTACATCAAGCAACCATAATGCTTATGGACCTCGTTACGAGTAGCTAGCATTCAGTGCATTTCTAGATCCCATTAGTGCACCTTGATGGTAGAATAGAAACCCATGTTTTAGCCATGTTTTGCAGTCTAATTAATGCACTTTACGTATGTTTGAACTTAAATGATAGTGAATTTCACTTATTACGTATTTTATGCCTTGCATGAAATGATTCTGAATTAAAAATATAAATTGGAGCTAAATCGAACAATTTGGAGCTTTGCGGTCTGAGTAAAAGACCAAGGAATTAAGGCGGGATTGCATTCGGGGGTTGAGCGCCAAGTCTGGATATCAAAAGGTGTACAAAATATTTACTCTAAGAAATTTGCACTAGCGCGCCGCATAAGGCGCCACGAGGTGCGACACGGCAATATCATGAACCTGCCAAACAAAAGAGCAAGCCCTTTGTAAATCCTCACAGGCTTACAGTTGTTTTCCAAGTCGGCTAGGAAATGGTAGTTCCATCCGGACCGCATATTCATGGTATAAATACATCAATAACATGGAATTGAGTGGACTTTTTACCTACGAAAGATTGGAGAAGCAACTAAGGCACGAAGACACAAGAAATCATCACGATTTCAACCAACAATCGCTGCAATACGTGAGTTTGTATCTAATCATTAACATTGATGGCTTTTATGTTTTTAAACCTTATTGAAATGAAATTTTCCATTGCTATGGAGTAATTTCCCTTAGGGTGCTGACATAGGTGTATTGACAAACTGATTAGGGATTCGATTAATGATAATTGTTTGAATTAATTGATGGAGTTTTAAATCGTATTGTGAAGTTCTTTATTATTTTGCTTAATCGAAAGAGGAGCTTTATATTGAATTTCTTTACATATTATGGCCTAGTTTTAATTTGTGATTCAACTAAGTTATTGAAAGAGCCTTTAGAATTATTAATCAAACTAGAAGATAGAGAAATATTTGTGAGAGGTTACCCTTTAGACTAAAACCATCATTTTATTCGTTGCAATTGTTCACCGCGCTTCAATTGGATTATTTACCGAAATTAACATTTAATCGAAAGAGGAACCTTAACTTCAAGTGTAATCTAATTATCTGGTCAATTCGTAAGAATCAACAGTATTATATAGTGAACTACCTCAAGAATTGGATCTTGAGTCAATTGTCTTGAACCTGTATAGTCAAATTACCCTTATTTCTCTCGGTGATATCTCATTGTTGCTCAACTGTTGTCCTTCGTGATGAATTAATAATTGCTGAATTTTTAGTGGTTGATCGTAGTTGATAATCATTCAATCAAGTATTAGTTTTCCTGGATAATAATTAACTATAGATTGTTCGAATACTATTTAAATACAATCCATGTGGAGACGATAATTTAACTATACTATCTTTGACTAGCAAGCAATAGTTTTATGTTATTTTTGCAATCAATAGTATTCAAAATAGTTTTCGTTACTAATTTAGGAACCGATATAACTTTTTTGTATTCACGTTTCCTCACTTGTGTGGAAGATATAGGTTTAACCAGTGTGTAGGAATCGATCCTCGTCAAAGGAAGTGATACCCCATGAACCGGAATAGGAAAAACACATGCGACAACTTAGAAAAGAAAGAGGATTCACCAAAAGTTTCTTCGTGAAATCTTTAACCCAAAAACACATAGAAAAGAATAGTGATGATCGAGTAGGCTTATCTGCATGAGAGGCAGCACAAGAGAGAGAACAAGCTGCACGATTAGCAGTTAAAGGAGGTCTTAGAGTTTCTTATGAGACTATCGAAGAGGATGGTGGTTGAAGATTCAATCCAAATCGACCCCTGGTTGAAGACCAGTTTAGAAATGCGGCCCCCAGGCCTAGGAGATCATTAGGTGACTATGGTAGACCATTCTAAAATTAGGGACTGTCAAGTGTAATACCTCCACCTATAACAACAAATAATTTTGAGTTGAAGCAAGGGTTTCTTCAAACCATCTAGAACAGCCGTGTCTTTATAGGGAAGGTGAATGAAGATCCTAAGACTCACTTGATGGACTTTGAATAAATCATGAACACCTTCCAGTAAAATGGAGTGTCAAAAGATGCAGTCTGCTTAACGACATTCCCCTTTTCATTGAAGGTTGACGCGAAGCACTAGCTTCGAAGCTAACCAATTTGGTCGATTAGGACACAGGAAGATATGACAAAAAGGTGTCTTGACAAGTACTTTTCATTTGTAAAAATAGGGAAATTCAGAAGGGAAACCCACAACATCTGTCATAAGGACATGGAATTATTCTTCCAAGCTTGGGAAAGATTCAAGGAGATGGTGAGAAGGTGACAACATAATAGAATCGGGTTGTGGATGCAACTCCAGGACTTATGGGATGGACTGACACCTTCCTCACGACGAACTCTGAGTAATGCAGTTGGAGGTCCATTAATGAAGAAAACTCTTGAGGAGATTGTCTCAATCCTTGATGAATTGCCCAAGGATGCTAACCAATGGCCTGATGAGAGTAATGATAGAAGAAAATCTATTGGGGTTCACCGGGTGGACTCTAACACATGCGTGCAAGCCCACCTTGACACCGTGGCCAATGAGATACGAAAGTTGACCTTAGCCAAGGTACAGAGTGAGACGCAAGAAACATGTGGCTTTTTGGAATAGGAAACCCTAACATGAGTGTCAAGATTCGGCCGAGGAAGTTAACATTATGGGAGACCATAATAGAGGAAACTACCAAGGTGGAAACAACAACAATGCTATGGGACAAAAACATCTAGGTTTTTGTTGGAGTTCACCTAGTGGGAGTTTTAACTCGTGGCAACAGAATAATCGTAGACCTGGGGTCAAGCTAGATGTTGTTGGGGAATTGGATAAAAAATACTAGTTTGATAAGCTTGTGGGGTACCCTCTTGAGAGGTGTATTACAAAGTCTAGCATAGTGGAGGATAAAAATCCTAAAATAAAGAAAGAGGATGAAGCTCTTGAGAGTGAGGATCAACCTGATGAGGATGAGGAGCTAAAAGAGGGGGCTTCTAAGCCTACTGCGGAATTAAAAGTCCTCCCTACTCACTTTTATTATGATTTTCTTGAAACTAACAATTTTTCTGTGATTATTTCTGCTTACTTGAAAGGTACGCATGAACAAAAGTTGGTGGAGCTGCTAAAAAAGTACAAGAAGGCCAATGGTTGGACCATAGCTGATATTCAAGGAATCAATCTAGCCATTTGCATGCACAAAATTCTGCTAGAAGAAAATAGCAAGCCAGTATGCCGACCCAACACAAGCTGAATAAATATCTGGAGGAGGTAGTGCACAGGGAGATTATCAAGTTGCTAGATGCAGGAGTGATTTTTCCATCTTTGATAGCCAATGGATTTGTCAAGTGCAAGTTGTACCAAAGAAGGTAGTTGTGACAGTGATGAAGAATGAAGGCAATGAATTAATCCCAACAAGAATAGTCACCGGGTGGAGAATGTGCATTGATTATAGAAGGCTGAATGATGCAACCAGGAAAGACCACTTCCCAATTCCCTTTATTGATCAGATGCTCAAGAAAGTGGCTGGGCATAGCTCTTACTGTTTATTTGATGAGTACTCAAGCTACAATGAGATACCCATTTCCACAAAAGATGTTGAGAAAACTACTTTCACTTGCCCTTATGGTATTTTCGCCTACAAGAGAATGTCGTATGTGTTGTGTAATGCATCAGACAATTTTCAGATGTGTATTATATTTATATTCTCATATCTAAATAGGAAGTTCTTGGAGGTATTTATGGATAACTTTACTTTGTTTGGTTATGATCTTGATGACTGCCTTAAAAATATGGAGCTTGTGCTTAAACGCTGTGAAGCCACTCACGTGATTCCTAACTGGGAGAAATGCCGCTTCATGGTGAAAGAGGGGAATCGTTCTGGGCCACAAAGTGAATGCACGTGGTATTGAAGTTGACAGATCAAAGGTTGATGTAATTGCTAGACTTCCTCCACCTACTTTTGTGAAGAGCATACGGAGTTTCTTGGGACATTTTGGGTTCTATGGAAGGTTCATCAAAAACTTGTAAAGCATTACCAAGATGTTGACTGCATTGCTAGCGAAGGATGTCAAGTTTGTGTTCATTGTGGAGTGCTTAAGAGCATTCGAATTAATAAAGGAAAAACTTGTTAGTGCTCCTATTATGGTGATGCCTGATTGGAGCCTGCCATTTGAAATAGTATGTGATGCTAGTGATGTGGTTGTGGGGGCAGTTCTGGGGCAAAGAAAAGATAAGATGTTTAGGCTAATCTACTATGCAAGTATGATGCTGAATGATGCTCAAGTTAATTATGCCGCTAATGAAAAAGAGTTATTTGTTGTGATCTTTTTTTTATAAGCTTAGATAATATCTGTTACACCCCATGTTTTCGTACATGAAAGTAGGCTATAAGTAAATTAATGGAAGCTCGGAAAATGAGATGTTACATCCCGCATTTTCGTACGTTAAAGTTTCGTCATAAGTTAATCGACGTAGGTTGAGATTATTTTGATATTATAAGCATTATGCTATTACAAATAAGTGATGAGTAAATTCGTGAAGGTGAGAGGGTAAGAAAATTGAAGAAAATGAATTTCGTCAAAATTTGACATTTTGGGATAAAATACGGTCCGAGCTATAATACCCGATATTTATAGAGTAGTGCCATACAAGATACTACATGACCATGATAGTAAGGAGTATAAGGTATGTTAAAAAATAAGTAGTATTTTAAGTGATTTAGATAATTCTTAATTATGTGGATAATTGGGTAATTAATAACTTTTAGTGGAAGATCAATTAAAATCTTTGGATAATATTAGAATCTCTCCCACGTGGCAACAAGCCACCCCAAGAATTGTTACTCTTAGTCTTTATATTATGTCGCAAGTCTTAAAGAACATGAGTCATGCCCATTTAATAAAGAAGAGACACATATTCATTCTTAAAGAACATGAGTCATATCCTATTAATAAAGAGAGTCACGTATTAATTACTAAGAATTGTAGGTCACAAACATATTCCTATTTGCATGTGATAAGAATTCAAACATATGTTGGTGTGTTACAAACGTAAGTCACATAAGCAAGATCAGATCTTCAACAATTCAAAGAAACGTGAGATTTTACAATTATAAAGGAGTACGGTGCACTCTTTCTCAAGAATATCATACGGATTTTTCCCTACTCCAATCTTGCCGTCACGTGTTTTATCGCAATTAACGTGTGTGAGAGTATTGTCAAGAGAATCAACTCCGGTATGTTAAGTCTATCTCTTCTTTATTTTTGGCATGATCTATACGAGACGAATTAAACGAGCAAATTCACAACTTCCATAAATGACTCTATTCATAGAAGTATTAGAGATGCCTATGTTCTTGAATTCCCATATGTCTTATTGTTTATCGTCTGTTCATGGGTCTCATAAAATACGTAAGTTGATAAAATTTGTTTCATGATATTAATCAGAGGTATAATGGTAATATGACAAATTCGAGAGATTTTACTGATGTACTTCTCATGCATTGCATTCATTTATACATGTACATTGATCCATGACCGAATGACGTTATATACGCGTATATATGAGTATATATATATATGGGATATGGGAAAAGGTTACAATATTATATACACACCACCACCTGATCAGCTGGTATACATTGATGATTTTTCCACATTGGCCGAGATGATATAATGGAATGCCCTCAGAGGCCTAATGATGTTATGAACGCATATACCCATGCATGGTATGATATTTATATGCATATGCATGAAATTTTTAATATTAAATGATTCACAAAGCTATTCAGACTTACATGTCGAGTCCTTTACTCCATGTTTCTGTTATGACTCTTATTTACTGATGCTCATTCCTTACTTACTCGGTACATTATTTATACTAACATCCCTTTTGCATGGGGACTCTACGTTTCATGCCCGCAGGTCCCGATAAGTAGGTCGAGAGTCTTCCAAATAGGCTATCAGCTCAGCGGAAGATGTTGGTGCGCTCCATTTTCTCTAGAGTTGCTTATTTGGTCAGTATGATTTAGACATGTATTGATTGGTATGTTAAGGCCCTGTCCCGGCCTTATCACGTTTATGTACTATTAGTGGTTTGTAGACATATGTCATGCATATGAAAGAATATATGGCCTTGTCGGCCTATGTTCAGTATAAGAGTGATTATTTTGGCCATATAGGCCCGTACCTCATATGTATAAGTCAATATCAGGTTGGCCCGTACCTCATATGTTAGTTGACTTTTCTTAAGGATATTACAAACGTGATAATAGATCTCCTTGTGAGGCATCCGGATGGTGCACTCTAGAATATTACAATTAGATGTGAATACTAGCATGGTAAAAAAATATTTAAAGATAGGCATTTGAAGCATAGAAGGGATAAATATTACCTTAGCATGGCTCCCGTCCCAAGTAGAGAGAGAATGTTAGGAAACCCGAAGAGACAGTGGATGGAGCAAAGGGGAACTAAAAGAAAAAGAATATCCTATTGAAATTTTCAAAATAAAGAGATAAACATAAATGTTAGAAAGGAAATGAGAAGAGAGTTAATGAAGCATTACGAGTAAGATGTGATGCATGGATGACCATGGTAGATAAAAAAAATGACAGTATTACAGAGTTTATAGTCAAGTGAAGGAAATGACGAAAGGTGACACGCCTTGAGGCAACAAAAGAGTATAGGCCATAAAGTCATATCCTTATTTCGAGAAATAACTTTGCGACTTTAACGTGATTACCAGAAGAAAATTTTAGACCCCCAGGTTAAACAAGATAAACTAAACATGAATTAGGGACTGAGTGAATTGGTAATAGCCGGCATCATGATAATTTCTGAGATTGTGTTCCGACGATAATAGAATGGACGACAGTAGAATACCCTTTAAAGGTCATTCAGGAAGACACTTCCCTAAAGCAAGAAATGTGAGAAAAGTTAAACTTAAGGGACTATGTGTGCCAGTTACATTAGGTGTCACCCTCGTAAGTAAGGAATTTTGTCCTTGGTATAGAAGGATTATCGGACGACGAGTAAGGGTAATCGATGATGTGAAAAGACGCCACAGATGAAGAGGTAAAACGTCTATAGGTAGATCGTCATAGTGCTAAATCTTAGTACTCCCCTAAATTGGAGAATATGGAGTGATGTGGCATTAAGTCAAAAATTAAGTAGTTTTAGTAACTATGGAGTGGTAAAGGAAGAATGCGATAAAAAATGAGAAAGGGATAAGATTGCACTTACTCAAATCCTACTAATATGCTACGATTCAAGAACATTATGCAAACACGACGTCATGGAAATGAAGTAAGGGTTCCTGCCCGAGATGTTATTAAGACATAAGGAGCTAGTGCGAGAGGTAAGTTAAGACACAGAAATAACTCAAGAATGATTACGCAGAATATTGATATGAGAGTGGGCCAAAGATTAGTTAGTAGTTGATTCAGGAAAAGCGAAGTTATGGCTTGATAAGAGGATACAGACAAACCAATAGATCGTGCAAGATAAAGAGAATGTACCCCAACATGGGGAATTCAGTATCGCAGATATGACATCGTGACATTAAGAAATATTAAGATAGGAGTTTGGGTAGTTAAAGATACCGTATGAGTGTTATAAGAAGACAGTCAAAATATCAGTTCAGAAGCAACCCTACAAGCACAAGGGTGTGGAGTTAAGTAACTACGGATAATTATAGGCGGCGAAGGACATCAAAATTTTTGTCTGGTAAACAATGTAATAAGCTCGCGAACTTGCAAGAATCAGAGGGTCCTACCTAAGTACTACAATGAAAGTCTAGCTCAGGAAATAAGGAAGAAGGCTTCAACCTAAACATAGTAACTTGAAGGAGAAATGGTCATGTAAAAACAGTCTCACTAAAAAATTGTATGCACTCCATAAGAAAGTGGTACATACCGCTGCTAACGGACAAGAAGTAAAAATCAGAAGTGATATTCAAGATCATAAGAGTGCTATGGAATTCCAAAATGTATGGGCACTAAGATAAGTTAAGTATGCACGCAGCAAGGGAGCAGAAAGACAAGGAAAAGTAATTGCCCATGTTTAAAGAAAGCTGAGAAGGAACGAAAGGAATGATTCGATCAGTGATTCGTAGTTAGTTACGTCATGAGCGCACTTATAATTTTAGAATATTATCCATGCAGCATATATACTGATATTCATACAACCGTCGAAGACTCTGGTATAAATAAAAGAAAGAATTGAGTCCATGTCAAAGACAAAGGATTAAATTGTTAGAAGATTGTATCATGGATATTCCATAGTGCCCATGAAAGGCTAAAGTAATAACTAATACCCTGAGCCACATATCAGAAGATAGTTTAAGCCTACATAAAGGCTTACCAGAAAGAAGAGGAAACTAAAGAGTTACATCCACTAAATAAATCAGGAATGATAGCAGCCTCCTCAGTGGCATACTTTCCAGCTTATGATTTCTAGGTATCGAGAGGTCTACTTAAAAGAGTAATGGAGAGTTTGGGATAATGTGATGTCTCGCTTGATGTTCCAGAATAACATAAGGAAATCTATGGTGCATGCAAGTTTAAAGAAGGTTGCGAGTAGTATAAATTGATATGAGTAAATCGCAAGCTAAAGTATGGTAGAGCTACAAGGTTTTAGAAAGACAAGAGTGAGGATAAGAAAAGGGCAAGTGAGAAGGTGACGAAAATTGATAAGTCCTCAAGATTAAGCTCATGAAAACAAGAAGAGTTGTTGGTTTCTCTAAGTTATAAAAAGCTCAGTATAGCTTGAATTAACTCAAAAGAATCTAATACTGGTAGCATTTAGAAGAGATGGAATGCCCTGGTATTAGAATAAAGGTGAAATTGTGATAGATAAAGGATGACGTTTTGGGCCTTTGATTGAATAACAATTTAAAGAGTATTTCATGAATTCTACGGGATTAAAATACCCATGTAACATGAATCACATTGGGATGCTATAAAATATGGTTATGGAAGTATAGTATTGCCCCTAGGTGGATCAGTCTAATTGCTCCAGATGTCACCGATGAGACGTGGGCCTTAGCGGCAATGTATTACCTAAGAAGTTTCATGTCTTCAAGTAGTGGATTGTAGATCAACATTGAGGTGAATCAACAATGGATGGATACAAGTTACAAAGTATGACATGAGATTAGGCCATCATTCTTAAGATGAACGGTAATGAAGAAGCATTAAACAATTGAAATGTATACCTATATGATAAGCAACAAAAGTAACATGGAGTTTGGAAGCTGTCACAACCCAAAATCCACGAGGTCGTGATGGCGCCGGACACCACTGTCAAGCAAGTCTATCATTAATTAGTTGAAAGAAATTCCTGTTTTAACATTTTTCGAAATCGTTACTTTACACTTTAAAACATAATAACTAGATAGAAATCCATTAAGTAAAAGCAACAGTCCATTTTTCCGACTTAATAAAAATACAACCCAAATACATCCCAGAACTCGGTGTCACAAGTACATGAGCAATTTCTAAGAATTTTACAAAATACTACAAAGCTTGTCCGAAATACAGTTGGACAAGGAAAATTAAAATAAAATGAATACAATACGAGGGAGACTCTGTCAGCCGCGGATCGACTCCGGATGATGCAGCTCGCCTAAGTCTCCAAACCCGCCATGTCGCAATGGAAGTACATGTGCAATAAAAATGCACAACAAGTGTAGCATGAGTACGAAAATAACGTGTACTCAGTAAGTATCCCTCCTAACCTCAGAGAGGTAGTGATGAGAGGTCGACTTGACACTCACTAGGGTCCAATAATATAATTTAACAATGTATGACAGCAGCAAAAGGCATACGAGAGTAATAAAATCAGTAAACTTTAAAAGTAATTGCAGTTCAATAAACACTGGAAGTAAATAAATAATTTATACTTCATTTTCCCCCAAATATTTGTCAAGTCTTTATCCATGAAATCATTTAACAATTTATCATGCGCATACAGGATAAGGACAACCGGCCTGAGACATCATAATAATCATGTATGTGCATTGCTGAGGGTCGAACGGCCCGAACTATAAGTGCATCTTTCAATCTCGCTGTGGCGTACGACTGACTCCCATGAGAGTGGGGGAAATAACACTCCGCTCACGGAATGTCAATTGCGAAGCGGTCACGTGCACACACAATATTCTTCATAAATTAATTTCCAGTGAACAATTCCTTTAAATTACCAATTTCTGTGATCTCAGGGAAACCAAAGTTTCATATAACATAAATTCATAAAGCATATAATTCATTTCGAGAAAGAACGCAAGGCATGATGTGGGTCCTAGACTACCCGGACATGGTATAACAGTAGCTACGCATGAACTCCCGTCACCTTGTGCATTTGTAGCCCCCGCAAATAATAACATATATTCATTTACTTCACCTATGGGGACAATTCCCCCTCACAGAGTTAGAAAGGAGACTTACCTCGCTCCGAAACTTCATATCCGGCTTCCAAGCCCTCCCGACAACTCCAATTGATGCACAACTCTCAAAGCTATCATAATAACGGGCAAAGCAATGAAAATTAACTATAATACTCGTAACAAATTAAAATTATACAATTTCCCAACTCCGCTCAATGAATTGAACAAAATTCCCTTGGGCCCACGTGCCCGGATTCTGAAATTTCTCGAAGGTAAACTCTACTAAAATATACAATTTACTAAAATATTCATGCTCAATTCGTGGCTAAAATCCAAATTACCAAATTTTCTAGGTTTTCTTCAAAAATCCTAATTTTATACATATTCTCATGTCTAATCCCATGTATAAACCTTGAATTAACTTTGAAATGAGAAGGAATTACTTACCTCTTGATGCTTGATGAAAATCACCCTTTCAAATCCTCCAAAATCGCCCCAACCATGAGAAATATATGAGAGAAATGGCAAAAATCCGTTTTAAATTGAACACTTCCTAGGAAAAACTTCTATGCGATCGCACACAATTAGCCGCGATCGCACATGCCAAGTATGCTGCCCAGATTTTTTCTCCGCGATCGCACAAGCATACTTGCGATCACACAAGCCTTTTTCCAGCCCGCTTCAAATCCTTCTCCGCGATCGCAGCTTCAACCATGCGTTCGCACATGCCAAAACCTGCAGCCTCATTTTCTTCTGTGCGGATGCACTCCACCTTGTGCGATTGCACAAGCCCAAAATTCCATCCCTCAAATTCTTGCTCAAGATCGCACTACTAAGGCCGTGATAGCACTGAACCTCCAATACACCAGAAAAATAGTAGCAACCAAACACTTGGAAATAACCCAGAACCACCCAAAACACACCCGAGGCCCTCGGGATCCTGTCCAATCACACGACTCAGTCCCATAACCTCACACGGACTTGATAGAGGCTTCAAATCACATCAAACAACGTCGAAATAACGAATCGCACTAAAATTCAATTTCATGAACTTTAAAATTTCAAACTTCCACCTCCTATGCCGAAACCTGTCAAATCACGTCTGATTGACCCCAAAATTTGCACACAAGTCATATTTGACATTACAGACCTGCTCCAACTTCCGGAATCGCATTCCGACAACGATATCAAAATTTCCACTTCCGGCCGGATTTCTCAAAAACCTTCAAATTTCTATCTTAGCCAAACGACTTCAAAATAACCTACAGACATCCGAATTCACTTCCGATTGAACTCCCAACTCCAGAATCAGTATACGAAGCTATTCCCGGACTCGAAATCCCAAACGAACATCAATATCACTGAAATGCAATTCAAGGCAAACTTAGGAAATTCCTTCAAAAATGTTGACTTTCACAATATACGCCGAAACGCTCCCCGGGTTATCGAAAACCCGATCCAAACATACGCCTAATTCCAAAATAAACATACGAACTTGTTGGAACCTTCAGATCCTGATTCCGAGGTCGTTTACTCTAAATTCCAGTCTTAGTCAATTCTTCCAACTTAAGGCTTCTGAAATGAAAATATTTCTTCCAATTTAACTTTGAACTTACTGAATTTCAACTCCTGCCATACGCACAAGTCATAATAGCTGAAATGAAGTTGTTCATCACTTCCAACCACTAAACGACGCGCAGCTCAAAATGACCGGTCGGGTCGTTATAGTAGCGGACCTCGATAACGATAAATTGAAGTAAGAGTTATGGTATAGTATGAACTACCTTGATGCGGTAAATTTATACTGATGGATAACCGGGGCTATGAAACAAGATATAGTAATATTCGCAAAATCAACAAAATACCAAACGAAGAACTTCAGTAGACCTATAGGTTCCTAGAGGAGCACCTTGTTATAGTTATGTATATGTTCACAAAGTGAGGTGTAGAGATTGACTAAAAACTGGAGGAAAAAGGGGAGAGGAGTCACATAGGCACATTTACAAGGTCAGGGTCTTACATACTGCATGATAAAAAGTTAGCAATAATTACGAGATTGAAAGGATTCCAACCACAAGTCATGGTCCGAGAAAGAGGCCCAAAGAGGGGAATGCCTTCACCTTTGGAATTATTCAAAAAGCATTTGCCCAGATGGCAAGGAAAGTACTAAAGTATTTGAAAGACATAATCTATGAGAATGATAAATGCATCAATCAACATTCGAGGAAGTATGTTCCAAAGGGGGAATGATGTTACACCCCATGTTTTCATACGTGAAAGTACGCCATAAGTAAATTGATGGAATCTCAGAAAATGAGATGTTACATCCCGCATTTTCGTACGTTAAGTTTCGTCATAAGTTAATCGACGTAAGTTCGGGAATGAGATTATTTTGAGATTATGAGCATTATGCTATTTCAAATAAGTGATGGTAAATTCATGAAGGTGAGAGGGTAAGAAAATCGAAGAAAATGAATTTCGTCAAAATTTGACATTTTGGGATAAAATACGGCCCGAGTTATAATACTCGATATTTATTGATTAGTGCCATATAAGGTACTACATAAACATGATAGTAAGGTATATAAGGTGTGTTAAAAATAAGTAGTATTTTAAGTAATTTTGATAATTGTTAGTTATGTGGATAATTGGGTTATTAATTACTTTTAGTGGGAGATTAATTAAAATCTTTGGATAATATTAGACCCTCCCCCACGTGGCAGCAAGCCACCCCAATAACTGTGACTCTCAGTCATTATATTATGTGGAAAGTCTTAAAGAACATGAGTCACACCCATTTAATAAAGAAGAGACACACATTCATTCTTAAAGAACATGAGTCATATCCTTTTAAGAAAGAGAGTCACATATTCATTACTAAGAATCGTAAGTCAGAAACTCATTCCAATATGCATTGTCGCGCCTCCCTTTTTCCCTCTCCTTTCGGATCGGTCAAGGTTTTTGACATTATTGGGACAACTCATTTCCTTTTGGTATAAGGGATGTAATGATTTGAAGAGTCACCACCTAACGAATTAAGTTGCGTTAGGGCACCTATAAAGGGTCACAACAATACTAATTGAATGACCAGAGTGTAACGACCCGACCGGTGTTTTGCGTTATCGAACCCCGTTCCCTGAAACGAAAATTCCCATAGCGGCTTATTGTGATTTATTACTTGCGGGGATGGGTGGTTCGGGATTCAGAAGTGTTTAGAGCAGTATAGGAACACTTAGTTCCTTAAGGTTGGCCTTTTTGGCCAAGTTTGACTTCGGTCCATATTTTTAGCGAACGACCTCGGAATTGAGTTCCGACAGTTCTAGTAGCTTCGTATGCTGATTTTGGACTGGGGAGTATGTTCAGAATGGGTTTTGGATGACCTGGGGGCGTTTCGGCGCCTGATATCAAAATAAGAAATTCCTTACGTTTATAATTTGGTTTGGAACATGTTTCTATGTTATCGAGGTTCGAACGGAATTCCGAGACCGAAAATAGTTTCGATATGTCATTTATGACTTGCCTACAAAATTTGATGTCATTCCGAGTAGTATAGGTCGATTCGGTGCATTGATATAGAATTCAAGAACTTCAAGTTCTTAAGCTTGGATTCTAGGGGTTTTGAGGGGTGATTCTATGTTTTAGCGTTGCTTTGGGTGTTCCAAAGGCTTGAACGAGTCCGTATTATGATTTGGGACTTGTTGATATGTTTGGACGGGGGCTCGGGTGGGCCCAGGTGCCTCTCGGGCACCAAACGAGGCCAAAAACAAGCTGCAATGGTTGCTGGTGCACCTGA
Source organism: Nicotiana undulata (assembly GCA_005239495.1). Taxonomy (NCBI): domain Eukaryota; kingdom Viridiplantae; phylum Streptophyta; class Magnoliopsida; order Solanales; family Solanaceae; genus Nicotiana; species Nicotiana undulata. The sequence goes on from ML273608.1 coordinate 41,657, forward strand.
TCTGGTGTGACCGCAGGTGCGGTTGCCCAGACGCGGGTGCGGGACTGCCCCTACGGTCCCAACCTCGCATGTGCGACCCCTAACGAGCATGCCATTTCTCGCAGTTGCGGACAAAGTTCTGCAGGAGCGGGGTCGCAGGTGCGATCTCCTCTCCGCAGGTGCGGGCCCAGGCCTCCTCGTTCATTTCTGTAGGTGCGAGCCTTGGCTCTCAGGTGCTAGACCGCAGGTGCGGTCCTTGAGCCGCAGGTGTGGAACCACTGTTAGGCAGTGTGTTTCTTTTAAATACGGGATTTTGTTCATTTTCTTCATCTTTTCCACCATTGTCGACCTAGGGAGTTTGAGGAAGGGCCAATTTACCTATCTACTAAATAGGTAAGTAAATTCTACCCTAGTATTTGTTTAATACATGAATTACCAATTAAACTAGCTACCGAATTAGTTAAAATTAAGAATTTGGGTAGTAACCTAGAAATTTCGGGAATTTAGAGAATTTCACGCCAATTTGCTATGAAATCAACTACAAATCATATATTAGCGATCCTTAGGTTATGGGTGAGTGTTTCCTTCGAGAACCTTCTGAATTCGAGCGTGTGGGCCCGGAGATGAATTTGGGATTTCTTCAAGAATGATGAATTTACTAAATAAGTAGGGGAATTTCCATACTTTGAGCATAAATTGATATATTTGTATAACATTTGGCTAGTTTCGAGTCCTCCGGGTGTAGAGTTCGGAGTTTCGGGCGCGTTCTTCGTCCGGGAAGAAAAATCGACACGAGGTGAGTCTCCTTTCTAACCTTGTAAGAGGGAATTGTTCCCATAGGTGATCTAAATGCTATGTGTCATTGTTTGCGGCGGCTACGTACGCACGAAGTGACGAGAGTCCTTACATAGCGGCTATTACTGATATGTCCGGGTAGTTAGACTCACATCATGCCTCTTATTCTTCCCTGTAATGCATTATTTGTGATGAACTCACGTTATATGTTACTTCGTTTCCCTGAGATCTTATAGAATTGTATAATTGGAAGAAGTTGTTTATGGAAAGAAAACGTTGAGGATTATTGTGTGTGCATGTGACCGCTTCACAATTTATATTGCACGAGCGGAGTGTGACTTTTCCCACTCTCATGGGAGCGGGACGTACGCCACGGTGGATTGAAAGACGCACTTATGGTTTGGGTCGTTCGACCCTCGGCAATGTGCATGTATGATTATGGAAAAGTTGCACTTATGGTTCGGGTCATTCAACCCTCGGCAGTGCACATATATGGTTATGTTATGGCTCAAACCTGTTGTCCTTACCCCGTATGCGCATGCTAGATTGTTACTGATTTCACGGACATTGATTTGACAAATAATTGGGAAAATGAGGTAGTAATTGTGTATTTACTTCCAGCACTTACTTGGATTTTGTGCCTTATATGTATTTGCCGTTTATTTCCCTGACATGCCTACCGCTTCCATCATATACTGTTATGTTATACTGTTGGACCTTAGTGAGTGTCGGGTCGACCTCTCGTCACTACTTCTTTGAGATTAGACGGGATACTCACTAGGTACATATCTATTTGTGTACTCATGCTATGCTTCTGTACTTAATTGTACAGGTTCTAAGGCTGGTGCATCTGGTTGTCAGACCGTAGCTAGATTCTGATTACATTTGGACCTGACTTCATGGTGAACTGCTTCTCCAGACGATGTAGTAGTTAATATGGCTTATGGTCTGTATATGTATAGGCTCATGCCTCCTTATGTTTGCTTATGATTAAAACTGACTAATTACCCCCTTTTCGGTTAATGGTTTATGTTTTAAAACTTGGTTTATGATGAAATGTTTAATCAAGTAAGAAGGAACCCTTAGTAATTGAGTGTTGGCTTGCCTGACCCCGCTGTTGGGCGCCATCACAACCTGAAGTATGATTTTGGGTCGTGACAACATGGTATCAGAGCACTAGGTTCACGTAGGTCTCACAAGTCACGGGAAAACCTAGTAGAGTCATGTTGATCGGAACGGAGATGTCTGTATTTATCTTCGGGAGGCTATAAGGTGTTAAGAAATCTCTCTATATTCATATTCTATCATGCAGTCGATGGTTTACTAAAACTCATCCTTCTATTCTCTCACAGATGGTGAGGACGCGTGCTTCCGATGTTCCTAACCTGAGAGATGCCGCTACCCCCGTCGTCAGAGGCCGTGGAAAAGGCCGGGGGAGGGCACCAGCCCGAGGTAAGGGACGAGGGCGTCCCAAGACTATTCCAGTTGCACCACTACCAAAGTATCTTATTATAGAGGAGTAGGACGAGGTGCCTCCAGCAGATCCTACTCCAGTGGACTTCATGATGGCGCCAGGCTTCCAGGAGGTCATAGGCCGTATGATGAGATTTATGGACACCATGTCCCAGGCTGGTTTATTTCCAGCAGATCCTGCCACTTCTCAGGCGAGAGGGGGAGTCCAGACCCCTACTTCCCAGGCTGCAAGTCAGACATCATCATTATATCATACCCCGGGTACACTACTCTTGGGTGGGGTCCAGCCTGTAGCAGCCACACTTGAGCCCAGACCAGCTACGGACGGCAATCCGCAGAAGTTATTGGACAGATAGACTCGATTGCACCCTCTAGTCTTTGGGAGTGAGAGAGGAGAGGATGCCCAGGATTTTGTGGACAGGTGCAGGGACAAACTGCACAATATGAGGATATTGGAGTCCCATGGAGTGGATTTTACGACCTTTCAGTTAGAGGGCATAGCTCGCAGGTGGTGGCAGTTATACATTCTTAGCAGGCCAGCAGATTCTCCTCCTGTCACTTGGGAGTAGTTCACGCAGATGTTTCAGGAAAAATATCAGTTTGAGCAGCTAGAGCAGGGCCAGATTTCCGTGACAGACTGTAAGGCCAAATTTTCAGGGTTGTCTTGCCATGCACTCATGATACTACCTACTGATGCCGAGAGAGTGCAGAGATTTATGGTTGGGTTGCATCCAGGTATTAGGAATTCCATGGCCCGAGAGGTGGAGATGGGTACTCCCTATCAGCTTGTGGTCGAGATAGCTCGTCGGATTGGGGGTTATCGGTTGAGGAGCAGGGAGCAGGGGTAGCAGGACAAGAGGGATAGACTCTTCGGGGACTTCATAGGTGCCCCAGTTAGGGGCAGAGGTCAGTTTAGTAGTAGTCAGCCCAATAGGCCTTCATATTCAGCGCCTCCACCACCTCCCCGAGGTGTTCCAGTGAGGCCTCAGTTCAGCTCCACGCCAGAGAGTTGCTACCGCCCTCCAGCTATTCAGAGTTCACCCGACGTGTATTCTAGTCATCAGAGATCCTCCAGTTCCTACTTCAGTGCTATGCCAGAGGGTCCACATCGCTCTCCGGCCATTTAGGGTTCTTCTTCGGGGCTGCAGGCTATGACACCTGGAGGTTGTTACGAGTGTTGAGAGCTAGGTCATATGAGGAGACATTGTCCCAGGTTTTGGGGCAAGGGAGTGCAGCAGGGTTATCAGCCGATGGGTCCAGCACCAGGAGTCCGGCCACCTAAGGGTGAAGGAAAGGTCGATAGAGGTCGTCCGAGAGGTGGAGGCCAGTCAGGGGGAGGTCAGTCAGATCCTATTCACTCTAGTGGAGCTTAGTCTTCCGGCGCTCCAGCTAGATTCTATGCCATTTCGGCCAGATCAGATGCAGTGGCCTCAGACGCCGTGATCACAGGTATCATCTCAGTATGTGGTAGATAGGCTTCAGTATTATTTGATCCAGGATCCACCTATTCATAAATTTCAGCATTATTTGCTCATTTTCTGGATGTTCCTCGTGAGTCCTTGGGTTATCCTATATATGTGTCCACTCCTGTGGGTGATTCTGTGGTGGTAGACCGGGTCTATCGGTCTTGTGTGATTACATTTTGTGGGTTCGAGACCAGAGCGGACCTTCTATTGCTTGACATGGTTGATTTTGAGGTTATTCTTGGCATTGATTGGCTATGTCCTTATCATGTCGTGCTAGATTTCCATGCCAAGACAGTTACTTTAGCCATGCCTGAGTCGCCTAGGCTGGAGTGGAGAGGGTCCTCAGTCAGTGCAGCCAGCCGGGTTATCTCATTCATGAAGGCTCGACATATGGTCGAGAAGGGTTGTCTAGCCTATCTTCCTTATTTGCGGGACACCACCTCCGAGTCTCCGACGATTGATTCGGTGGCAGTTGTTCGGGAGTTTGCTGATGTATTTCCTTCAGACCTTCTGGGCATGCCTCCGGATCATGATATTGATTTTTACATTGATGTAGCTCCAGGCACTCATCCTATTTCCATTCCCCCGTACCGCATGGCTCGGAAGGAGCTGAAGAAGTTAAAGGAACAGCATGAGGAGTTATTGGCTAAGGGGTTTATCAGACCGAGTGTTTCGCCGTGGGGTGCTCTAGTTCTATTTGTGAAGATGAAGTATGGGTCTATGAGGATGTGCATTGATTACCGCCAGTTGAACCAGGTCACCATTTAGAACAAGTATCCTTTGTCGCGTATCGACGATTTGTTTGACCAGTTGCAGGGGGCTAAGGTGTTTTCTAAGATTGATTTGAGATCGGGATATCATCATTTGAAGATTCGGGCTTCAGCTGTTCTGAAGACCGCTTTTCGTACGATATATGGCCATTTTGAGTTCCTGGTGATGTCTTTTGGCTTGACTAATGCCCCAGCAACATTCATGGACTTGATTAATAGGGTGTTCAAGCCATATATTGATTCCTTTGTCATTGTCTTCATGGATGACATCCTGATTTACTCACGTAACCTGGGGGAGCACGAGCAACATTTGAATTATTTTTAGTTTTAAAACTTGGTTTATGAAGAAATGTTTAATCATGTAAGAAGGAACCCTTAGTAATTGAGTGTTGGCTTTCCTGACCCCGTTGTTGGGCGCCATCACGACCTGAAGTAGGATTTTGGGTCGTGACACAGAGATTGGGTAAGGGCTTGAAATTAATCCAAGAGGAAGGTGTTAGGCACTCCTCAAAGTCCACAACTGTGCCTCCCGCCCAAACAAACTTTGTGAATTTAAACAAGTAGCAAATAAGCAATTAAAGCGTATACATGTAGACAACTAAAGGTTTGAAAAGATTCACAGTCTAAGCACACATATGTAATAAGGTTTTAAAGATTTACAATCTAAGCTTCCATATGTAAGGGATAGGGGAGTCCTATGTTATTTATCCTATAGGATCACATCAATGCCATGCCCGGTAATCACTCCTCGGAAAGGGGATACACGTGGCATTAGCGCACCGGCCATCATATCCATATCTACCCTTTACCCCACCTCTTAGCGGTTATTAAGCGAGTTTTATTTAACGATGTCTATGCGTACTGTTACCCGTCCCTTCCTTGTGGTCCTGGAGGAATTTAAGACCTCTAGGTAAAGGCAATTCTAGACATACCCCTATGGGTTTTAAAGGGAGAAATTTCTAGGCGACATGCAAGAACACATAGGACTTAACAGATAAATGCAGAAAGAAGTAGTTAAGAGGCTCAGGTTTACCTCCACAAATAATGCACATAAGCAGCCCATCTCAAACACAAACAAGAGCAGTTTTGTTTAGAGAAAAGACCTAAACAAGATATCTAAGTGAATACCAATGCACATAAATATGCAGCTTTATTTCATAAACTCAAAAGCAGGGCCCTAATAAGTTTGCCTACTGATTTTTAAGCATGTGTCTTTAAAAAATATACACAATCAAACAGTTGTCCAGTTTAAAAAAGATATTGATTACCTAAGGCTTGCCTAGGCGAGGGATTTGTGCACAATAGTTACCAGAATCATTAGACAGTTCAGAAGTTGTTTTTGCCTAACAGCATGCTGTTCTAGGTGTTACAAAAAATGCAGGGATTGTTACCGGTTTTATCTAAAACAGGATAATCATATGTGAGATTGTTTTATACCTCTTTTCATGAATCAATAGTTTAAACTAGGAGTGGCTAAGAAAATACAAACGAAATCCTAGAGCATGGTATCTAATATGCACATATAAGATGCAGAATGGTCAAGACATGATTTCAGGATGCGCAAAATTCCTAAAACATGATTTCTAAAATGCACAAAGAATTACAGAGTTGTGAAGCATGTTTTACGAATGCACATGTAGCAACAGTTTACGTTAGTTATCCTAAGAGCTGGATTTCTAAGTGGTGAGCATACGCATGCTATACGTTAAAGCAGTAAACATGAAAAACCTTGAAGACAGGATATCTAATATATATGATGGTCCTAGGCAAGGATTCTAATGCAGATATAGGGAATGTAAAAGCTTAAGGCATGGTTTCTACCCAGTAATATTGATGAAACTACATAGCTACCCTCCCCATTTCACTATTCATCCCCAATATTTGTTTACAAATAATTATTACATACCAGCAGCATAAATTACATAAATAGATAAAGGAAAAAAGAAGAAGTTAAACTATAGGGATCCTGAAGTAGGCCCAAATTTTCATAACCTCAAATGCCCAAGTTTCTTAGCCTTTTTTATGTCCGGGTGTGTCAGAGTTCCCTAAGGACCTCAAAGATCCCGGGCAGTGCTCACACCTAGATTTCATAACAAGAACTGTGTAAGTGCAGTGTGGAAGAACCAGCCCCTATGCATCAGAGTTTAGAGAGATCTCATAGGGATCCCAAAGAAGTCATACACTGGAGGGGCAGAAGTTAAGGACATAGGAGTAGAGTGAGAGTGCTTGACGTAGTTTTGAAATGTTTTAATAGGAAAGCAGCATTTGAAAAAGACTCAGTTGAAGTAGTTTTATAAAATAGGAGAATTGTTCAGTAAATGATCACACAAACAACAGATCAAACATAGTGCCAAAACAGGTTCAGCAACACTCAGATAACAACCTTTCATACAAGGGTAATTTGGGATTGGGGTCATATAATACACATATAATAAACAAAAGTCTTTTGCAATTGAGGGGTAGCTAATAATGCAAATAGTAAGACATGAATTCATGGTTGCTAATTAAAACATAGTTATAGAATCAAAAGTGCTTTAGGGGGTTCATGGGACTGGGAGATGACATAGTATAGGATTTCATAGCAACGGTGAGGACAGAAGTATTAGACATGATTAAGCATAGCATCAAGAAAACTTAGGGTAACAAATTAGTTTTGCAAAAATAGGTGCATGCCAGAACTGGACAACAAATAGACAAGCATTCAAAAAATAGAGTAGAGTCATAGTGTGACAGATTACAAGGGGGGGGGGGGGTTAAACATGATGATCCTAAAAGGGGTAGTACAGAACTAATATGGTAAGTGAAGCAGTAATGTAGACATGTTAGTTACATTTTGAAAAGCTAAACAACAGGCAGAAGTAGACTGATGATTAAACTAAAGCAATAAGTAAACACATTGAGTTTGAGACTTGTATTTAAAATCAGAACATACCAGTAAAGAGAGTAAACAAAGAGTGAAGAACAGGAGAATGCAATATTTTGCCTTGGCTTGCAGCTGGCTAATTAAATAGCAAGTAACAAAAAAAGCAGAAGAGCTTTTAATGTTTGAGAGAGTGGTGAACTAATGTGAGTTCGTGTGTGTAAGGTTTTAGAAGAGAAGAGTATATATAATAGTTTGACAGCTAGGTAAAAATAAGTTAAGAAATTATTTTTTGGACTCGGAATCATTTAGAGAAAAATCAGCCCCAAGTACTCCCTTAATTAAGGAGTTATTTCAAACGGTAAAAGACATGTAACAAATAAAGAAAGAGACCATATATAGCTTGAGTATAACAACTAAGGAAATAATTCAAACAGTAAGTGTAGAACAGGTAATTAGGGCTAGGTTCAGAAAGTCTTAATTAAAGAAAAAATATTAAGAATCAGTAAATAATGTAGTCAAACACATAATAGGGCAAGAAAATAATTTAAAAGTCCTAAATCAGTAAGGGTATCAATCACAGAAAATCTTTAAAAGGGTATCAATTACAGGAATTACAATACTAATTAAAGGAAATTACTATAAATTTCTGTGAATGAACGAAATAAACACAGTATAGGCAAGAAAAGACAAATAAGAAACCCTAATAAGCATAATAGGGTAAAAAACACAGAGACTAAGAACATATTCGTGAGAAACAAGCATACACACAAATCACATGAACAAATCTGCAAAGACAAACTCAGAACCCAAAGCTAAGCCAAGAAATTAGGGTTTTTAAACATAGTTAATCAGGTTAAAGGGAAAACCTAAATAAGACTGTTTAAACATTGTAAATATTACAGAATAACACTTAAAAATAAGAGAAAAGTCGTTTAAAAGGGAAGTTAAGAAACCCTAGTTATGAAGACGAAGAGACGTTTTGAAAAAATCAGGAAGATTCTCATGTCAAACAGTAAAATAACTCAAAAAACTCTCTGATCTGTTACAAATCTAAAGAGTCAAGAGATAAAATTAGGGTTTTGAGAGAGATAACCCATAGATAAAGAGATTCCAGCTTAGAAGCCATTGGTTTGGCCGGAAATAGAAAGATCTTACTCGGACGGGGCAAGGTGGCCTGAGAACGACATGAATAGGCCATGGGTGTGAGTGAACAGCCTCTGGTCCCTTGAGGACTTCAGAGATGGCGAGAATCCGGGCATGGGGGGAAGACACTGAGGCTAGCGGTAGTAGAGAACCACCATTGTTACCGGCGAGCAGGCAGCCGGTGAGTGGAAGCTATGGTTAGGCCAAGACCTTGAGAGAGATTGAGAGGGTGTGAAGGCGGAGAGAATGAGAGAATGAGGGAACGAGGGGTAGGTGATTTAGGTTAAATTAGGTAAGGGTGAAACTAGGTCGTTGATAGAAATTGATCAACGACAAAAATTTAATCATATATGAGTCGGGTAGGATTGGTGGATTGGGCTTGTTTAATCAGATATATTTGGGCTAGTTTAATAGGGGTTGGTTAATTGATTTAGGCCAAAATTGAAATATGAATGGGCTATTTGTTAAATACCCAATTCAAATTAGTTAAAATAATTTATAAAATAGCTAGTAATTATAAAAAATGAATTTCATGCATAGAAAATAATTAAAAATGATTATTTGGTATTTTAAAATACAAAGGAATAATTTCCGGTAACAAATAGTACAAAATTGTATGCTTGAGCTATAATTGCAAAGTTATTGCAATTATAGCCAAAAGATGCCGATTTGGCTAATTATGAAATAATTTGATCTTATTAGGACCGTAAACAGTAAATTAAATTAAGGAAAGCTCTTGAAATCATTTTTGGTGCAATTTTATGATTATTTATTGGAAATAAAATACTGGGCAAATCAATAAAATTGTAGAAAAATTATGGAAAAATACCAATTGCTAATAATGCATGATTTTTGAGGGTATATATGCAATAAAAATATTTTTGGTGAAAATTGGGTATTAACAGCTGCCACTTTTTTCCCAGAAAGGATGAAAGAGTTGTCGGGTAAAGATATGATGGCCAATTGTTCGACCGAGCGAAGCGGTTTGAGAGATTTAGGCCGCACCCCGGCTTCTGAGCTGCCTACATATCCCTGGTTTTACAGAATTAGGCCGTATGTAGTTCCGGATTCATCGTCGAAGTATACTGGTGAAATCATTACAAGAACATGCGCAATATCTAGGGAAGGGTGAATGAATGGTTTACGAGGAGATCGGGTTTGATAATGGTTAGGAGAACTGGAGCGAGATCGCTCCTACTGGGATAGCCATTGCTCGCCGGGTCACCTGCAAATAAGAATATTACAAGAATATATTGTGCATAAATTTAAACATGATGCAAGTTCTCTTTGGACTATGAAAGTTGTCTTCGGACAGTTAGGGATGACGTCCTTAGACCATGATGTCCTGGGCCATGAATTGTTTGATGAGAGATTCGTAGGCCATGAAATGATGTTCTCGGGCCATGAAAATGGTGCCTCCGAACTATGACACCCTTGAATAATGATATGCAAGATTGGGAGAGATCCTCAGGACAAGACATAGTGTCTTCCGGCTATGAGGATGATTCCATTAGACGATGACGCCTTTGGATAGGTTGGCGATATTTCAGCCCATGAAATGCAATAAAATTATGTCCACAAGACAAATCTTAGTTTTCAAAAATGGGGGGCAGAGCTTAACCCGAAAGAGAAGCGAAGTAAATAATGCTCGAGAGACAGCGCTTAGTCTCGGTGAAAAAGTAAGTTGGAGGCAGAGCTTAGCCTCATGCAGGTATGGAGACATAACTTAGTCTCATGCAAATGGAAGGCAGAGATTAGCCTTATGAAAGGGGAGGCAGAGATTAGCTTATGCAAGGGAAGGCAGAGATTAGCCTTATGAAAGGGGAGGTAGAGATTAGCCATATGCAAATGGAGGCAGAGATTAGCCTTATGCAAGGGGCGGCAGAGATTAGCATTATGCAAATGGAAGGCAGAGATTAGCCTTATGCAAATAGAGGTAGCGCTTAACCTCATGCAAATGGAAGGCATAGATTAGCCTGATGCAAGGGGAGGCAGAGATTCGCCTTATGCAATGGAAGGCAAGGATTAACCTTATGAAAGTGAAGGCATAGATTATCCTTATGCAAGGGGAGGCAGAGATTATCCTTATACAAATGGAGGCAGAGATTAGCCTTATACAAATGGAGGCAGAGATTATCCTTATGCAAGGGGAGGCAGAGATTATCCTTACGTAAATGGAAGGCAGAGATTAGTCTTATGCAAATGGAGGTAGAGCTTAACCTCTTGCAAATGGAAGGTAGAGATTAGCCTTATGCAAATTGAGGTAGAGCTTAACCTCATGCAAATGGAAGGCAGACATTAGCCTTATGCAATGGGAGGCGGTGATTAACCTCATGCAAATGGAAGGCAGAGACTAGCCTTATGCAAGGGGAGGCAGAGATTAGCCTTATGCAAATGGAAGGCAGAGATTAGCCTTATGAAAATGGAGGTAGAGCTTAGCCTCGTGCGAATAGAAGGCACATATTAGCCTTATGCAAATTCAAGGTAGAGATTAGCCTCATGCAAGATAGAGCCGGAGCTTAGCCTCATACGAAGAATAAATGGCAAATGATGGTAGAATTTCTTAGTTGTTAGCAGATTTTGATATAACAATTTATTCTTTGTGATGACAGCAAACTTCGGAGCTGGAAATTGTTTCGAGAATTGTGACTTTGAACATGTTTATTCTTGGTTCCTGCATATAAAGAAAAATCGTGAGTTTTGCAGATGGAGGATTGCCTCGTATCCCCGCTGGCTTTTCTTGACTTATTTTGCTTGGTCTGATGTTCCGATTTATATCATCGGGGTAGCGTTTGCTAAACAGAGCTATTTTGAAGGCAATCATGCATGATTTTGTAAAGACATAGTATAAAATGTATTTTAAGAAATTAAGATGAACCGACGACCGTGACACGATTCAAGACATTGCAGCCTCTCGTGCTATGGAATTTTGAGGGTCCTCCTCAAAATTCTGCCCCAATTAGATGGGTTGACGTCTCTGACCCTTGTGCAAGCTGTGATCGGCTGAACTTGCTACAGAATTTTGAGGGTCCTCTTCAAAATACTGCCCAGTTTCCAATTGCGAGGGAAAATGAGTTTTTTATGGATTTGTGACCAAACCCATAGGGCTGCCTACGTATCCCCTCTTGAACGGGAATCAGATCAAGCGTAGTTAAATTTACATCATTTGAGAAGAGCGTAAAGAATTACACATAGTAGCACTTGACTGCATCAGAATTGATTGGTTTTGGCCAGACTTCTCCGTCCATTTCTGCAAGTATGAGAGCTCCTCCTGTCAATACTCAATGAACCATATACGGACCTTTCCAGTTGGGACAGAATTTCCATTTGGCCTCATCTTGATGCAGAAAGATCTTCTTTAACACCAGCTGCCCCGGTGTGAACTGTCGTGGCTTGACTCTTTTTTTAAAGGCTATGGACATCCTGTTCGGGTAAAGTTTCCCATGACATACTGCACTCATTCTTTTCCCGTCTATGAGAGCTAGTTGCTCATAACGGCTCTTTATCCATTTTGCGTCGCAGAGCTCAGCATCTTGTATGATCCTCAAAGAAGGAATCTCCACTTCGGCAGGAATAACAGCTTCTGTACCATAAACCAGCAAGTAAGGAGTTGCCCCAGTTGATGTGCGGACCGTGGTGCGGTATCCCAATAACACAAATGATTGTTTTTCGTGCCACTGTTTGTGTTTTTTCTATCATCTTTTTCAATATCTTCTTGATGTTCTTTTGGCGGCTTCTACAACTCCATTCATCTAGGGTCTATAGGTTGTGGAATTCTTGTGCTTGATTTTGAAAGTCTCGCACATGGCTTTGATCAGATCATTGTTTAGATTAGAGCCGTTGTCGGTGGTGATTGATTCCGGAACTCCAAACTGACAAACAATACGGTCTCGGACAAAGTCTGCCACGACTTTCTTAGTCACTACTTTGTAAGATGCTGCTTCGACCAATTTGGTGAAATAATCAATAGCTACTAAGATGAACCTGTGTCCATTTGAGGCTGTAGGCTCGATCGGTCCAATGACGTCCATTCCACAGGTGGCGAATGGCCAAGGCGAGCTTGTTGCATTGAGCTCATTTGGGGGTACCTTTATCATATATGCGTGTACCTGACACCGGTAGCATTTTCAGACATACTGGATGCAGTCTGTTTCCATGGTCATCCAGAAGTAACCGGCTCTGAGTATCTTCTTGGCCAAGACAAAGCCATTCATATGCGGGCCGCAAGTCCCAACATGTATCTCTTCAAGTAGTTTGGAGGCTTCCTTTTCATCGACACATCTCAATAATCCCAAATCGGGAGTTCTCCTGTACAGGGTTCCTTCGCTATGAAAGAAACTGTTGGAAAATCTCTAAAGTGTACATTTCTGAGTGTGATTGCAAGCTTTGGGTATTTTCCCTTGACAAATACTCATTGATATCTTGGAACCATGGTTTTTCTTCTGCCTCTTCTTCAACATGGGCACAATATGCCGGCTGGCGATGGATCTTTACTGGAATAGGGTCAATGGAGTTCCTATTTGGATGTTGTATCATGGATGATAGAGTGGCCAATGCATTGGCAAACTCGTTCTGAATTATGGGGACGTGCCGAAATTCTGTCTTTGTGAACCTCTTTCTCTATTCCTGCACATGGTGCAGATATTGTAATATCTTGGGATTTTTGGTAGCCCATTCTCCTTGTACTTGGTGTATAAGCAAATCTGAGTCACCAATTACCAGAAACTCCTGAATATTAATGTCAATTGCCATGTTGAGCCCTAGGATGCACGCTTCATACTCTGTCATATTGTTAGTGCAGGGAAATCTGAGTTTGGCGGATACCAGATAATGTTGGCCAGTTTCTGACACCAAGACTTCTCCAATACTGACTCCTTTGAAATTGGCGGCTCTGTCGAAGAACATTCTCCAACCGTCATAGGATTCAGTGATGTCTTCTCCTATGAATAATAATTCTTCATCAGGAAAATATGTTTTCAGAGGTTCGTATTCTCCTCCCACAAGGTTCTCGGCAAGATGATCTCCCAATGCATGTCCCTTGACCACTTTCTGAGTCACACATGCGATGTCGAATTCACTTAGCAGGATTTTCCACTTGGCCAGCTTGCCAGTGGGCATGGGTTTCTGAAAGATATACTTCAAGGGATCCATCCTTGATATGAGATATGTTTTGTAGGCACAGAAGTAGTGCCTCAGCTTCTGGGCTACCCTGGTTAGAGCACAACAGGTATGTTCCAATAGAGAATACTGTGACTCGTATGGAGTGAATTTCTTACTCAGGTAATAGATAGCATGTTCCTTTCTTCATGTATTGTCGTGCTTCCCCAGAACACATCCAAAAGCTCTATCTAATACCACAAGGTATAGTAGCGAGGGTCAACCTAGCTCTAGCGGGACCAAAACTAGTGGCATTGACAAGTATTCCTTGATTTTGTCAAAAGCTTTTTGACAATCCTCGGTCCATTTGGTCACACCATCTTTCTTTAGCATCTTGAAGAATGGTTCACATATGACCGTGGACTTGGATATGAGCCGGCTGATGTAGTTAAGGCATCCCAGGAAACACATCACATCTTTCTTGTTCTTTGGCGGTGGTAACTCTTGGATGGCTTTGACCTTTGATGGATCCAATTCTATCCCTCAGCGTCTGACGATGAACGCAAGAAATGTTCCAGCAGGAACCTCCAATGCACACTTCGTGGGGTTTAATATTAGGTTGTATTTCAACAATCTATTGAAGAACTTCCTCAGATCTGCTATATGGTCGGTGGCTTTCTTGGACCTGATAACGAAATCGTCCACATATACCTCAATCTCTTTATGTATCATGTTATGGAAGATAGTGGTCATAGCTCTCATATAAGTGGCCCCAGCATTCTTTAGGCCGAATGGCATCATCTTATAACAGTAGACTCCACACGGCGTAATGAAAGCCGTTTTCTCGGCATCTTCCTCTTCCATCAAATCTGATGGTAACCAACAAAGCAATCCATTGAACGACTGAAGTTCATGCTAGGCGCAGTTGTCAATTAGGATGTGTATGTTCGGAAGGGGGAAATCATCCTTTGGACTGGCCCGGTTGAGATCCCGGTAGTCGACACAAACCATAACTTTTTCCGTCTTTCTTGGGCACTGGCACGATGTTGGCTAACCATGTTGTATATTCCACTACTCTGAGGACCTTGGCGTTGATTTGCTTGGTAACTTCCTTTTTTATTTTCAGACTTTTATCAGGCTTGAACTTTCTAAGCTTCTGCTTTACCGGCGGGCACAATTGATTGGTTGGCAACTTATGAGCCACAATGGATGTACTTAGACCAGTCATGTCGTCGTACAACAATGCAAATATGTCTTCGTACTCTTTCAAGAATTTGGCGTATTCCTTTTTCTCTGATGGCGACAAATAGATGCTGATGTGAGTTTCTTTGACAGTCTCTAAATCTCTCAGGTTGACTACTTCAGTTACGTCCAGGTTGGACTTAGGTATGTTCTCGAAATCCTCAACTTCTCTGACAATTTCATCAGGTATAACATCCTCTTCTTCTGAATCGCTGTCCTTTTGTTGCGTTTTTTCATTGCATGTCACAGTCTTTGGTTCATCAAGACAAGAAATAGTAATGATGTATAGATAAAAGTAATAAGAGAAAAATGATAACAAATAAATATTTATTCGTTGAAATGTAAAAGCGATTTTGATAATTTAAACAAACGTTTTGGAACATCGGGGATTTTATTGGAAAACAGAAATCAGAAAAGGAAATCACTAGCAAAAATGAAATAAATAACGCTTGTTCAGCCTTACTACCCCGGGACTCGTCAGGCCCTGGATGTTTTGACAGTCCATTTCTTGAGGAACGATCCCTTGCTCACAGCTTGGATTGTAGGGACTTCCTCTTCCTCTTCCTTAACAATAACACAACAGTCCATGTCTTCATTTTCCAGGAATAGATTCTTCAAGGCTGCTATGATGTCAGCTTGTTGGAAGGTCTGCTCCAAATGTGGTATAGATTGTTCCAATGGGTAGTAGGGATCGTGCCATGGTGGCGACCAGTCATTGTACTCTTGCCAAGTGTATTTGTATCCCAACCTAAAAGTGGTGCCATGGCGCTTCAGCTGTATTGGTTTGGAAATTACCTGAAGATTCTTACCGAGCCCTTTTCCAGGCTCGTACCCGTTCCAGTTCAATATGCTTTCGATCTTACTATGCCACTACTTGTCCTTGTCTATTGCGTTGACTCGTTCAATGTGGTGGTAGGTTTCTCCACCCAACCTTCTTCTACCTTCGACCACCCGGATGATCTGGCGACTATAGATAGGGTTTCATCCATCTCCGTAGACGATTACTTCCTGGTAGTTCCATTAAAATTTCACTGCCTGATGCAATGTCGACGCCGCAGACCCAACGACATGTATCCATGGCCGTCTCAATAACAGATTATATGATGCGGATATGTCTATCACCTGAAATTCAACTTCAAACCATGTAGGTCCATCTGTAGATAAAGACTGATTTCTCCAATGGTGGCCCTTTGAGAACCGTCGAAAGCCTTCACATTCATGGACCCTTCTCATATCTCGTACAATCTATTGCCCAATCAGTTGAGTGTTCTCAATGGGCAAATGTTGAGGCTGGATCCTTCGTCAATTAGAACCTTGATAATGAAATAATCTTCACATTACACAGTGATGTGCAGTGCCTTGTTGTGACTTAGACCTTCAGGTGGAATCTCGTCCTCATGGAAAGTGATCTTGTGACTTTCCAGCACCTATTCTAACATATTGGAAGTTTGTTTGCTAGACTCTGCCAAGTATTCAGGTGTATAGACCCTGCCGGTCCTGGTCATCCCCTCTTCGGCACCACCTTTTTCTATCTTGACCTTACCTTTCCTCCTTGCTTCAGCCACGTAGTCCCAAGGTACATCATTAGTGTTGAAAAGCAGCGGGGTTGACACTATCACTGTAATTGGTGCGACAACCTTTACTTCAAATGGGACAGGTGCCGTGGCAGGTGGTATTACTTCAACCTCAAACGACACACATGCATCTTCAGGTAAATCCACTTCAAACTTGAATGGGACTTACGCAACTACCTCAACATCTCCTGACGGCTCAATCTGGACTATGATGGGATTAAGTGTGACTGCTGGCTTCTTTGGGTCATCTCCTTCTTTGATCAATCTGATCGACCACTCTGGGTCCCACTCCTCCTCTATCTCTATCATGTTGATGCCTCCACCCCTGTGGTCTAGAAGCGGATTTTTGCGAACATTGGGAGTATCTTTCTTAGCCTGGATGACCTTATTACCAACTAGAGACTGGATCTTATATTTCAGTGAGCAGCATTCATCAATTGTGTGCCCCTTCATGCTAGAATGGTAGCACATGTTTTATTTGAATTAACCTACTGGGATGGATTTTCTGGGGTTATAGCAGGGATAAGAGTAACATAACCAACAACTTTTAATTATTCGTACAATTGGTCAATAGGCTCGGCAATGGCGGTCTGCGGTCAAAATTGGGTTGAGGTCATGGGAAATTTTGGCGAGCTGAAAGTGACTGGTACTGAGAAGGTTGGGAGTTGTATGTATGATAAACAGAGGCTTGTTGGGAATATCTATGAGACGTGGGTTGATAAGTAGGTGGGGGTGACAATTGATATGCTGGCGGAGGTTCTGGCAGATATGTAGGTGGGGTTGCTTGGTATGTGAGTGGGGAAGTTTAGTATACCAACGGGGATTTTGGGCCCTGTGCAACCATTACCGCTCCTGCATCTTTCTTCTTGGATATACCACCGGACTGCAAGGCTTTATTGGTGGCTTATAGTTCTTCGAAATTACTAACCATTCCTCTCTTAATCCCTTCCTCAATTCTCTCACCTAACTTGATGATGTCAGAGAATTTGTGGTTTTCAATCACCATCAATCTCTCATAATACTTTGGGTCTTGTGCTCGGACGAAGAATTTGTTCATTTTTTCTTCGTCTAGTGCAGGATTGACCTTAGCTGCTTCAGACCTTCAGCGAGTGGCATACTCGCGAAAAGTTTCAGTGGGCTTCTTCATAAGGTTATGGATGTAGAACACGTCTGGTGCATTCTTTGTATTGAACCTGAACCGGTTCATGAAGTCTGATGCCATGTTCACCCAATTGGACAACTCTTTGGGGTCTTGGCTGATGTACCAAGACAAAGCATCTCATGTGAGGCTCCTCATGAACAACTTAGGAGGTTTGTAACCCTCTGGTTGTTCAACATCGGGCTATATGCAGAGATTTTCATAGTTCAATCCTTTAACTCCCTTACTTTCATGAACACCTTGAACTCGACTGGTCAGTTACTTGAGTTCCTCGGCCAAATTCTTGATAAGCATATCCTTCTCACAGGATTCAGGTGTGTAAGAAATGGGTTGGGTGGAGTGAGGTAGAGTCTCCACATATATGGGGTTGTTATGATGGCCTGGCGCCTGAGCATAGAGGTGGTCATTTGTGGAGTTTTGCAGTTCAGGGACAATAAGTGGGGTATTTCTCGGAGTGTGGCAAGTGTTGTGGTGGAATAGTTTGATTTTTCGGTGGAGTCGTATGATGGTGAGTTGTAGGAGGATTCTTTTTATTTGGGGTATTCTGAGGAGGTATTGGATTTTGAGTGTTTTGATGATTGACATCTGGAACACTAAGTGAGAAGGATAGATTTGCCAAATTCCGGGCATGCTCAAGCTCCCCTTGGAGCTTCAACAACCTTTGCTCGAGTTGTGACATAGCATCGCTCTTGACCTGAGTACCTTGACTGTCAGAAGCTTCTGTCCGTTCAGCTGGCATTGTGTTTTCCTTTCTGATGTTACTCAAATCTTCCATTTTTTCTTTCTGGTGGAGGAGGAGAAGGTGGAGGATCCCTGGATCTTGTGTGGTATGATTATGATGCCAGAATGCACGAACCAACCTTTGGGGAAGGGGAATAATCAAAAGAAAATAAAAAATAAAACAAAATAAAAGGTAGCCAAGTCAGTGAAGATCATGAGAAAATATTGCAGTATTTAAACACATATTGCAGGAATATAAAAGTGTGTCCTAATTTGGGAGCCTCGTTGTGCCCGAGGTAGGCCTAGCAACAAGTTGATTTGGAGAACTTAGATGCCTAAAAATGCCTCATTTCATTAATGTAAAACAGACGAATCTAAAAATGACACTAAAATGATAAGCAATAAAGTCACTAATGGAACTTGGCCTTATTACATTAATGAAAGGAAAACCTATCCTACTTAGTCCCAAAAGGACCTTCCCCAAATTCGATATCTTTGATCCCAACGAACAAATTCACTAGCTCGCACAATCCCAGCAGCAGGTATGCTCTGGCCATGTTTCCTTCAGTTCCCACGGCTTTCTGGCAGTCCTCAAACCTCTTGATGATCTTACCTTCCAGCTCTACTATGCCTCGCTCCAAGTATTCCAGCTTCTTGTTGGAATGGATAGCCATGTCCCTCCATTCTTCGATCAACCTTTTGTTGGCTTCATGTATTTCTCGGTGCTCATTTTCGGAATCATGGACCCTTTTGCGCAGTCGGTGGTACTTGACTTGAGTCTCAGCATCTTCGTCTAAGATCTTATTACCTCGGCTAATTCCTGGCCTCAAGGTCCCACATAAGTCGTCTTCCAACCATGACGGATAAAGAGGTGCACACCCAGCATGGTATCTGTCTGGTTCAACAATATCCTTTTCCAAGATGATTTTGCAGTGCAATGTGTGTTGGGCTTGGCACTTGTAGGGGACATCATCATCCTGAAAGTCAGCTCGGAAATGGCTCATCTGATCAACCCTTGGCACAATTTGTTTTCTGCCTGCTTGTCTCATGTCTCAGAGAGGAACGTAAGGATATATACCTCTCAACCCAATTAGTACTAGGTGTGTTGAATCCCTAGACCTGATGATTAATTCATCCGTTGGGAACCACACGAACATCCACTGTACTTTCTTCTCAGTTAGGTTATCAAAGAACTCTACCCACTCCCTGGCAAACTCCGCCTGAGCAAATCTGTCGGGTATATATGTCATCCGCTTGGGGTGATGGAAAGTGTAACGACCCGACCGGTCGGTTTGCGTATTCGGACCCCGTTCCCCTGATTAAGACTTCCCATAGCGGCTTATTGTGATTTATGACTTGCGGGATCGGGTTGTTCGGGATTCAGAAGTGTTTAGAGTGGTATAGGATTACTTAGTTCCTTAAGGTTGGCCTTTTTGGCCAAGTTTGACTTCGGTCAATGTTTTGAGTAAACGACCTCTAAATTGAGTTCCGACAATTCCGGTAGCTTCGTATGTTGGTTTCGGACTTGGGCGTATGTTCGAAATGGGTTTTGGATGACACAGGGGCGTTTCGGCGCCCAATATCGAAATAAGAGTTTCTTAAGTTCATAATTTGGTTCGGAATGTGTTTTTGTGTTATCGAGGTCCGAACAGAATTCCGAGACCGGGAATAGTTTCCTTATGTCATTTAAGACTTGCCTGCAAAATTTTGTGTCATTCCGAGTAGTATTGGTCGGTTCGGCGCATTGTTATTGAATTCAAGAACTTGAAGTTCTCAAGTTTTGATTCTAGGGGTTTTGAGGTGTGATTTTAAGTTTTAGCGTTGTTTTGAGTGTTCTGAAGGCTCGAGCGAGTCCGTATTGTGAAATGGGACTTGTTGGTATATTTGGACGGGGGCTCAGGTGGGCCACAGTGCCTCTCAGACACAAAACGAGGCCAAAAACCAACTGAAAAAGCTGCTGGTGCACCTGTTCTGGTGTGACCGCAGGTGCGGTTGCCTAGTCGCAGGTGCGGGATTTCTCTTGCAGTCCCAGCCTCGCAGGTGCAACCCCCAGCGGGCAGCCCATTTCTTGTAGGTGCAGACAAAGGTCCGCAGGACCGGAGCCGCACATGCGGTCTCCTCTCCGTAGGTGCGGGCCCAGGCCTCCTCATCCATTTCCGCAGGTGCGAGCCTTTGCTCGCAGGTGCGGTCCTCAAGCCACAGGTGCGGAACCACTGTTAGGCAGTGTGTTTCTTTAAAACACGGGAAATGTCCATTTTTCCTTATTTCTTCCACCACTTGAGACCCTGAGAGCTTGGGAAAGACTGCTCCACGACCTAGCTACTGATAAGGTAAGTAAATTCTATCCTAGTGTTAGTTTAATACATGAATTACTAGTTAAATTAACTACATAATTAGAGAAAATCAAGGAAATGGGTAGTAACCTAGGGCTTTCAAGAATTTAGGGAATTTCCCGCGAATTGGCTATGAAATCAAGTAAAAATCATATATTGACGATCCTTAGGTTATAGGTGAGTGTTTCCTTGGTGAATTTTTAGAATCCGAGCGTGCGGGCCCAGAGGTGAATTTTGGGATTTCTTCAAGAATGATGAATATACTAATTAAATAGGGGAATTTCAATACATTGGGCATAAATTGATGTATTTGTATAACATTTGGCTAGTTTCGAGTCCTGGAATTTCCGTACATTGGGTCGTGATGTATTTGTATAACATTTGGCTAGTTTCGGGCGCGTTCTTGGTCCGTGAAGTAGATTCGGCACGAGGTGAGTATCCTTTCTAACCTTGTAAGAGGGAATTATCCCCATAGGTAATTATACATGATTTAAATGTCCTTATTATTGGGGGGCTACGCACGCACGAAGTGATGAGAGTCCGTGCGTAGCTACTATTATGCCATGTCGGGTAATTTTAGGACTCACGAGCATGCTTTTATGTGCCTTACATGTACCCCAAAATGTATTTTGAGTTGCTTATTACCCTTGAATTAGCATGAGAATATTAGGACGTTACGTTCAAAATTTCAGATGCTTAAGTTCTTGTTTGCAAGTATAATCTCTATTGAATTCCTGAATATCCTGATAATTTTGTGTATGTATACGAGCACTCGCGTCGCATGTATGATTCGTGAGCAGGGTAGCCTTATTATTATTTCAACCGCGTCGCATGTTTGATTCGCGAGCGGGGTAATAGATGCATCTTTGGTTCGAGCCGTTCGACTCTCGGCAGTGCACATTTATTTTCGCGACGCTTCGGTCATACGCTTCGGCATACTATGTGTTGTATATTTTGACTAATAGTCTTTTTGATATCATATAAATTGCTTCATGTGAATGGGAAAAGTTAGTTTATTTCATACTAGTGTGATTTGACATGCAAAGGTAAATGGTAAATATATACTTGATATTTTCATGTCTTGAAATTTCTGGAACTGCTATCCCTGCCTAGTCTTCATTTACTTATATTATTACATCTTGACCCTAGTAAGTATCACGTCGACCTCTCGTCACTACTTCTTCGAGATTAGATGGGATACTCATTGGGTACATATTTGTTTATATGTACTCATGCTACACTTCTGTACTTAATTGTACATGTTCTGAGGCAGGTGCTTCTGGTTATCTGACCGGAGCGTGATCTTGAGGGAATACTCTGTACCCGACTCCACGGTGAGCTTCTCCCCTTGGCGATCCTCAGCAGCACTTTGGAGTTTTCTTTTGGCTATTTTTGTCCATTACTTCAGACAGTAGCACAGTTATTCTACTTACTTTGTATATTCCACTAGTTCGCCCGTAGACTTGTGACACTAGGTCTTGGTACTGTATAGGTTATTTTCGGTCATTTTGGTTATGTTGATTTGGGTTGGCTGAGTTATATGTTTTCACCTTACAATGTTAAACCTTAAAAATTGGCAAAGTTTTGGAATAATCTATCAAATAAGGTAATCTCGTTAGTAACATAAGTGTTGTCTTGCCTGACCCCGGCGTTGGGTGCCATCATGACCTGCGTTCGGATTTGGGTCGTGACAGAAAGCAGTGTGATCGTTCCATGCCCTTCGCTGGAATTCTTGATGGTACTAGCCCTTTTGGAGATGTTCTAAAAGCCACAACTGCAGTAACATATTGAAACCCTCGAAATGCCTAGCTCCTCTTTGACAATGTTCCAGGGCTCGGTAAATGTCAGATATGATCATGGGGACAATGCTGAAGGTTTTCCCATCAATCCCTTCCATCAAGGCCTTGGTTACCATGGCTAACCTAGTGTGAATCTTTTCCTTCTTTTTTGGAAACACAATCAGTCCAAGAAAGCAAACAATGAATACAAATACCCTGCGGTGGATATGGCCCAGAGATGTGATGGCAAACTCGTCGTGATAGGTACGGTATTCAGAAAACCTTTGCATGTGCGGTTCTCAGGCACCAACAACCCAGGGGTTTCTCAGACTAACCCAGCTAGTCCTCATATCTCTTCTAGAAGCGGTGTCATCTCAATATTCCCAAAGCAGAATACAACTCTTTCGCTATCCCAAAATACGGTGGCGGCTTCAATCAACATGTTATTGGGTTTGATGTCTAGGAGACATTGTAAATTGCCCAGGTATTTCTGGACTTGTTTCTTGTCACTGGGGTTAAGATCCTCCCACCAGTTCAGGAGCATTGGAGGGATATTACTGACCATACCGAATTTGGGGACCTCGTGCCTCATATTTCCGCAAGAGAAAAATGGTTAGGCCCTTACCCCCGCCAGACTCGACCATTTATACACTTATGATTAGCATACATGCATTTAGTTCTCCAAATAAATGCACAGAACATGATTGCGTCCGTTGGGATTTTGATAATCCCGGTGGACTTTTGGATAAGGCTGTCTTAAAGGGTTATTGTGCGGACGACACATTAACCCGGCTAGGTTTGACCATGATGCCTGCATAGTATAACAGAGTAAGGTTTGTATGGGAATTTAGACTGGTACCCTTGACCGGACAACTCAAGGGGGAAGGCACGATACCATCGACTGCACCGTTGATTAACTGGTTTTACCGCAAATAAGCCTTTCTGAATTTAAGGGTGATATAAAATAAGAAGTGCGCAATCACTCATCAAGCGTTTCTATAGGATTTGTATAGGCACAAGTGGAATATGATGTTGAGCATGATTATGCAACAATAAATAAGCAAAGCATGTTGTCATGTATTTTAAAAAGCGGTAAATACAACAGTTATAATTTAAAGAGGTTACAAAGGGAAACAAAGAAAACATGTCAGTTTTGTCCTTGGAAGAATAAATACTTGGAAGAAATAGACAATTAAATTTCACATAAGGGGAAAGGGAAAGGGTGCAGATATTAGCAAAGTAAAGACAAATTCATAAAGCAGTTTGAAATGGTAAAAGCCTAAAATTCCCAGCAGAGTCGCCATGTTGTCGCGCATTCTTTTTTCCCTCTCCTTTCGGATTGGTCAGGGTTTTTGACATTATTGGGATCACTCATTTCCTTTTGGGATAAGGGATGTAAGGATTCGAAGAGTCACCACCTAACGAATTAAGGTGCATTAGGGCACCTATTAAGGGTCACAATAATACTAATTGAATAACAAAAGATTGGGTAAGGGCTTGAAATTACTCTAAGGGGAAAGTGTTAGCACCCCTCAAAGTCCACAAGTGTGGTTCCCGGCCAAACAAACTTTGTGAATTTAAACAAGTAACAAATAAGCACACATATGTAATAAAGTTTTAAAAGATTTACAATCTAAGCTTCCATATGTAAGGGATATGGGAGTCCTAAGTTATTTATCTTATAGGATCACATCAATGCAATGCCTGGTAATCACTCCTCGGAAAGGGGCTACACATGGCATTAGAGCACCGGTCATCATATCCATATCTACCCTTTACCCCACCCCTTAGCGGTTAATAAGCGAGTTTTATTTAACGATATCTATGCGTGCTGTTACCCGTCCCTTCCTTGTGGTCCTGGAGGAATTTAGAACCTCTAGGTATAGGCAGTTCTAGACAGACCCCTATGGTTTTTAAAAGGAGAAAATTCTAGGCGACATGAAAGAACACATAAGACTTAACAGATAAATGCAGAAAGAAGCAGTTAAGAGGCCCATGTTTAGCTCCACAAATAATGCACATAAGCAGCACGTCTCAAACACAAACAAGAGCAGTTTTTACTAGAGAAAAGACCTAAACAAGATATCTAAGTAAATACCAATGCACGGAAATATGCAACTTTATTTCATAAACTCAGAAGCATGGCCCTAATAAGTTTGCCTACTAATTTTTAAGCATGTGTCTTTAAACATTAAACACAATTAAATAGTTGTCCAGTGTTGAAAAGAGATTGATTACCTAAGGCTTGCCTAGGCGAGGGATCTGTGCATAATAGTTACCAGAATTATTAGACAGTTCAGAAGTTGTTTTTGCCTGACAGCATGTTGTTCTAGGTGTTACAAAAAATGCACGGATTGTTACCAGTTTTATCTAAACTAGGACAATCCTATGTGAGATTGTTTTATACTTCTTTTCGTTAATCGGTAGTTTAAACTAAGCGTGGCCAAGCAAATACGAACAAAATCCTAGAGCATTGTATCTAATATGCGCATATAAGATGCAGAATGGTCAAGACATGATATCAGGATACGCAAAATTCCTAAAACATGATTTCTAAAATGCACAGAGAATTACAGAGTTGTTAAGCATGTTTTATGAATCACATGTAGCAACAGTTTGCGTTAGTTATCCTAAGAGCATGATTTCTAAGTGGTGAGCATACGCATGCTATACGTTAAAGCAGTAAACATGAAAAACCTTGAAGACAGGATATCTAATATATATGATGGTCCTAGGCAGGGATTATAATGCAGATATAGGGAAAGTAAAAGCCTAAGGCATGGTTTCTACCCAGTAATATTGATGAAACTACATAGCTACCCTCCCCATTTCACAGCCATCCCCAATATTTGTTTACAAATAATTATTACAGACCAACTGAATTAATTACATAAATATATAAAGGAAAAAAAAGTTAAACTATAGGGAGCCTGAAGTAGGCCCAAATTTTCATAACCTCAAATGCACAAGTTTCATAGCCTTTCTCATGTCCGGGTGTGTTAGAATTACCTAAGGACCTCAAGGGTCCTGGGCAGTGCTCACACCCATATTTCATAACCAGAACTGAGTAAGTGCAGTATGGAAGAGCCAGCCCCTGTGCATCAGAGTCCAGAGGGATATCATAGGGATCCCAAAGTAGTCACACACTGGAGGGGCAAAACTTAAGGACTTAGGAGTAGAGTGAGAGTTCTTGACGTAGTTTTGAAAAGGTTTTAATAGGAAAGCAGCATTTGAAAAAGACTAAGTTGAAGTAGTTTTATAAAATTGGAGAATTGTTCAGTAAAACAGTTTTTTGACAAGAGTTATGTAATCACACAAACAACAGATCAAACATAGAGCTAAAATAGGTTCAGCAACACTCAAATAACAACCCTTCACACAAGGGTAATTGGGGACTGGGGACATATAATAAACAGAAGTCCTTTGCAATTAAGGGGTAGCTAATAGTTAAAATAGTAAGACATGCATTCAGGGGTGCTAATTAAAACATAGTTATAGAATCAGAAGTGCTTTAGAGGGTTCATGGGACTAGGAGATGACATAGTATAGGATTTCATAGCAACAATGGAGACATAGAACTATTAGACATGATTAAACATAACATCAAGAGAACTTAGGGTAACAAATTAGTTTTGCAAAAATAGGTGCATGCCAGAAATGGACAACAAATAGACAAGCATTCATAAAAACACAGTAGAGTCACACTGTGACAGGCTAAAAAAGGGGGGGGAGGGGTAAACATGTTGATCCTACAAGTGGTAGGACAGAACTAATATACTAAGTTAAGCAGTAATGTAGACATGTTCGTTACATGTTGAAAAGCTAAACAACAGGCAGAAGTAGACTGGTGTTTAAACTAAAGCAGTAAGCAAACACATTGTGTTTGGGACTTGTATTTAATATCAAAACATACTAGTAAGAATAAACACAGAGTGAAGAATAGGAGAATGCAATATTTAGCCATGGCTTACACCTGGCTAATTCAATAGCAAGTAACAAAGAAAGCAGAAGAGCTTTTAATGTATGAGAGAGTGGTGAACTAATGTGAGTTCGTGTGTGTAAGGTTGTAGAAGAGAAAAGTATATATAATTGTTTCAAAGCTAGGTAAAATAAGGTATGAAATAAATTTAAAGACTAGAAAACAATTAGAGTAAAATCATCCCCAAGTACTCCCTTAATTAATGAGTTATTTCAAACGGTTAAAGACAGGTAAGAAAGAAGGAAAAAGACCATATATAGCTGGAGTATAACAACTAAGTAAATAATTCAAACCGTAAGTATAGAAAAGTAATTAGGGCTAGGTTCAGAAAATCTTAACTAAGGAAACAATATTAAGAATCAGTAAATAATGTAGTCAAACACATAATTGAGCAAGAAAATAATTTAGAAGTCGGAAATCAGTAAAGGGTATCAATCACAGGAAATCAGTAAAAGGGTATCAATTACAGGAAATTAGGGATTCAAATAAAACAATACTAATTAAAGGAAATTACTACAAATTTATGTGAATGAACGAAATAAACACAATATAGGCAAGAACAGACAAATCAGAAACCCTAATAAGCATAATAGGGTAAAAATCACAGAGACTATGAACATATTCATGAGAAACAGGCAAACACACAAATAGCATGAACAAATAAGCAAAGATAAACTCAGAACCAAAATCTAAGCCAAGAAATTAGGTTTTTTTTAACATAGTTATATACCTCAATACAAGAAAAGCGCAGTCAAGGATAAACAATAAAAACCAGGCTATCGCCCTATCTAAGCAGCTTTCCCCTCTCCTCTACGGAAGTAATCTTTTAATCTATTTCAGTTCCTGTGTCTGTCGCTATCGCCCAATTCTCTCTCAGTTGCCTATCTTTTCTAGATGAGTGGGAGTCCCTTAGCAGTAGCTTCCAACACTTAAGATTGACCTCCTCAAATGCCGGATATGAATATTTTATGAATTTCATACGGGACTACTTACTTACCTAAAGTTAACTTTTGGCTTACCAATAAAGTTGACTGAAGGAACTGACCTAATCAGGTTAAAGAGAAAACCTAAGACTGCTTAAACATAGTAAAGATTACAGAATAACAATTAAAAAATCAGATAAAAGTCATTTTGAGGAGAAGGTAAGAAACCCTAGTTATGAAGACGAAGAGACGTTTTGAAAAAATCAGAAAGATTCTCATGTAAAACAGTAAAATAACTCAAAATACTCTCAGATCTGTTAGAGATCTAAAGAGTAAAGAGATAAAATTAGGGTTTTGAGAGAGATAACCCAGAGATAGAGAGATTTTGTCTTAGAAGCCATAGGTTGGCCGAAAATAGAAAGATCTTACTCGGACGGGCCAAGGTGGCGTGAGAATGTCATGAACATGCCATGAGTGTGAGTGAACAGCCACTGGTCCCTTGAGGACCTCAGAGATGGCGAGAATCCGGGCATGGGGGGAAGCCATTGAGGCTAGGGGTGGTATAGAACCACCATTGTTACCGGTGAGCAAGCAGCCGATGAGTGGAAACCATGGTTAGGCAGAGAGCTTGGGAGAGAATGATAGAGTGTGAAGACAGAGAGAATGAGAGAATGAAGGAATGGGGGGTAGTTCGCTTAGATTAAATTAGGTAAGGGCGAATCTGGACCGTTTATCAAAATTGATCAACGACCAAGATTTAATCAGATATGGTTCGGGTAGGATTAATGGATTGGGCTTGGGGTTTGGGCTGGTTTAATCAGATATATTTGGGCTAGTTTAATAGGGGTTGGTTAAAATTTAAATAGGAATGGGCTATTTGTTAAATACCCAATTCAAATTAGTTAAAATAATTTATAAAATAGCTAGTAATTATAAAAAACAAATTTCATGCATAGAAAATAGTTAAAAAAATGATTATTTGGTATTTTAAAATACAAAGGACTAATTTCTGGTAACAAATAGTACAAAATTGTATGTTTGGGCTATAATTGCAAAGTTATTGCAATTATAGACAAAAGATGCCAATTTGGCTAATTATGAAATAATTTGATCTTATTAGGACCGTAAAAAATAAATTAAATTAAGGAAAGCTCTTAAAATCATTTGTGATGCAATTTTATGATTATTTATTGGAAATAAAATACTAGACAAATCAATAAAATTGTAGAAAAATTATGGAAAAATACCAATTGCTAATAATGCATGATTTTTGAGGGTATATATGCAATAAAAAATATATTTGGTAAAAATTGGATATCAACATGCATGTGATAAGAATTCAAACGTATGTTTATGTGTTACAAACATAAGTCACATAAGAAAGATAAGATCTTCAACAATTCAAAGCAACATGAGATTTTACAATTATAAGGGAGTACGGTGCAATCTTTCTCAAGAATATCATACGAATTTTTCCCTACTCCAATCTTGTCGTCACGAGTTTTGTCGCAATTAACGTGTGCTAGAAGGATTGTCAAGAGAATCGACTCTGGTATGTTAAGGCTATCCTTTTTTTCTTTTTGGCATGATCTATACGACACGACCGAAACGAGCAAATGCACAACTTCCATAAATGACTCTATTCATAGAAGTATTAAAGATGTCCGTGTTCTTGAATTCCCATGGGTCTCATAAAATATGTAAGTTGATAATGTTTCTTTCATGATATTAATCAAAGGTATAATGGTTTTATGACATACCGAGAGATTTTATTGATGTACTTCTCATGCATTGCATTCATTTATACATGTACATTGACCCATGACCAAATGGCTTTATATACGCGTATATATGTATATGGGATATGGGAAAAGGCTACTGTCACGACCCGTTTTACCCTCAGAACGGTCTCGCGACGGCACCTAGTCTCTTCGACTAGGTAAGCCAAACAGTTTCTGAAATAAGACAAAAACAGAAATAGAAACAGTAAAGAAACAATAATACTATAAGCTAGCCGCTCGGCTGCTATAACTTTTACTTTTCCCAAAACCCGGAATATCACAAGCTTTATAGAAGTATGCTCTATACAAGGAAATAAAGAAATGTATATCTGACTATCTCCTAATTCTGTAATGGAGTAGACGGGGACACGTGGGATTCTGCGGACGCGACAGAATTACCTCGCGGTCTCCGAAATGGTGCTCAGGTACTCCTAGCCAAAGCGTTGTGTACTGGTACCAGGATCTGCACATGGGGAAAACATGCGCAGGAAAGGGCGTGAATACTCCACATTCGGTACTCAGTAAGTGCCAAGCCTAACCCCAGTCAAGTAGTGACGAGGTCAGGTTGAGGCTCTACTGAATTATAAAATAAGACAATATAAGTTTGAAACAGTGAAAAATAAGTAGCAATAATAAACAGAATATAAGGGAAAACTGTATGAAATGGTTGAAGAGAACCATCGGATCAACACAACATATAACTCAACAATAAGTATGCAATGCAGTACAGGGGGAAAGCTCCCAGATCTCGCTCCGTAGTCCCAATTTAAATATGCAACACAAAATGTATGTCGGGTGTGACGTAATTAAACAGTTTAGGAAAATAGTAGTCAAGAATAAGGTAGACTACCTAGGCATGGCTCAAATAATAGTAAATAAGTGGAAAAATCAGGTAAAACAAGTTGACATGTTTAAATCTTACGTTAACTACTCCGTTCGAACAATAAACAGTGATAATAGAATTGAAAATGAGATATGCCATAGAAAGAACAGTGGAATTTTAGTAAAAATAACCCGTGCACGAACTCGTCATCTCACGTACACGGTGTTTTCATAATGAAATTCAGTTAAAAATGCCTAAGGGAAAATCCCCAATACAGACTTAGGCAAGCCACTTACCTCGACTGCGCTACTCAACCCAATATCGCGCTCTTGCCACGAGTATCCAACTCCGGGTGGCCCGAATCTAACAAAATCGTTTGCATATTGTAAATAAGACTTCAATGAATCAAAATAGCTAATTAATTCGAAACTAATACGCGAAATTAGGAAATTTGCCCAAAAAGTCCCCCGGGTCCACGTCTCGGAATTGGGTAAAATTTATATTTTCCGAACACCCATTCACTCATGAACTCACCCTAACAAGAATCATAAAAATCCGATGTCAATATCTCCCTAAATCCTCATATTTCTACTTGGGGAAGTTTCATCCAAATTTCATAGTTTTCAACCCATTTTCATTGATTAGATTGAAGAAATTGAAAGAGATTAATGGTATAACAATGGATTAAGGTTAGAAAAACGTTACATATGATCCTCCTCTTTGAATCCCACTGAAAATCGCCACGTTCCGAGCTCTAAATCGATTTTGGAGTTATGAAGTTTCAAACCTTCGGATTTTTGGTATAGTAGTCCAGGGATTTCGCACCTGCGACTCTATGATCGCACCTGCTGTACCGCACCTGTGGGATTTCCATCGCAGGTGCGGAAATCACTTAAGAAGGCTGGGGTCGCACATGCGGTCGCTTGGCCGCATCTGCGGTCCCGCTTCTGCGTAACCCAGGTCGCACCTGCGACCGCTGGCCAACCCTACTCAAGACGCACCTGCGAACCGTCCATCCGCACCTGCGGAAAGACCATCGCAGGTGCAAGACACCAGAAACAGAACTGGTTCAGCAGTTTCATAAGGGTCCAAATTCACCCGTTAGGCATCCGAAAGAACCCTGAGGCCCCCGGGACCTCAACCAAACCTACCAACTGACCCACATACCTTATTCATACTTGGTCGAGCCTTAAAAACACATCTCATAACGTCAAAATCACCAATATGCATAGATTCAAGCCTAAGAACATAGCAAATTTCTAAAATCCACATTCGACGCCGAAGCACGTCTAAACTTATCCGAATGACCTCAAATTTTGCACACAGGTCAAAAATGACATTACGGACCTGCTATCGCTTTCGAAATTCCATTCCGAGTCCGATATCAAAATTTCACCTATCGGCCGAAATCGCCGAAATTCTAACTTTCGCCAATTCAAGCCTAAATCTACAACCGACCTCGAAAACACCTTCCGGACACGCTCCTAACCCTGAAATCATCCAACAGAGCTAACGGAGTCGACGGAATTCGAATCCGGATCCGTCTTCACACAGCTCGAGATACGGTCTGATTTCTAAAGCTAAAATTCACATCAAAGAACTATGTGTCCAAAATCACCCCGAATTTCACCACTCAACGCTCAGTCAAGTTTCAATAAGATAATTAGGCATGGGGGAAACATTTATTAGGGGATCGGGGCGCTAACTTTCAAAACGACCTACTAGGTCGTTACATTCTCCTCCTCTTAAGAAAATCGTTCGTCCTCGAACGGTTATAGAAACATACCTGAAGCTGTGAAGAGATGGGGGTACTGATTTCGCATATCCTGCTTGGTCTCCCATGTCGCCTCCTCGACCGGATGACCCCTCCATTGAACCTTGACTAAGGCAATATCCTTCGATCTGAGCCTCCTGATCTGCCTGTCCAATATAGCCATATGCTTCTCAACATACGATAGATCCTTGTCCAACTAGAATGAACTGAAATCTAAAACATGAGTTGGATCCCCGTGATACTTCTCGAGCATGGAAACGTGGAATACCGGTTGGGAGGCAAGGCTAACTCATAAGCAATCTCCCCAACTCGCTTCAACACCTCAAAAGGGCCAATAAACCTCGGACTCAGCTTACCCTTCTTCCCGAATCTCATGACGCCCTTCATAGGCGATACCCGAAGCAAAAATCGATCACCAATCATAAATGCCAAGTCACGAACTCTCCTGTCCGCATAACTCTTCTGCCTGGTGCGAAGTCTCTCCTGAATCACTTTCACTTTGTCCAGGGCATCCTGAAAAAAATCTATACCCAACAATATGGCCTCACCCGGCTCAATCCATCCCACTGGAGACCTACACCACCTACCATACAAAGCTTCAAACGGCGCCCGCTTAATGTTGGACTGGTAGCTGTTATTAAAAGCAAACTCTGCAAGAGGCAAGTACTGATCCCATGATCCTCTAAAATCAATCACACAAGCACAAAGAATATCCTCAAGAATCTGAATCGTGCGCTCAGACTTCCCGTCCGTCTGGGGGTGGAATGCTCTACTGAGATCAATTTGGGTACCCAACTCACTATGCAACACTCTCCAGAAGTGCGAGGTGAACTGAGGACCTCGATCTGATATAATAGACACCGGTACACAGTGCAACCAGACTATCTTCCGGATGTAGATCTGGGCCAACCTCTCAGAAGAATATATAGTCAACACTGGAATGAAATGGGCTGATTTGGTCAGTCGGTCCACAATCACCCAAATAGCATCATGCTTCCCAAAAGTCCGAGGAAGCCCAACCACAAAATCCATGGTGATCCGCTCCCACTTACACTCTGGAAGCCTAATCTGCTGAAGTAATCCTCCCGGTCTCTGATGCTCGCATTTGACCTACTGACAATTGAAACACTTGGCTACGAACTCCGCTATATCCTTCTTCATCCTGCGTCACCAATAGTGCTGCCTCAGATCCTGATACATCTTAGCGGTACCCGGATTGATGGAATACCGTGAGCTATGGGCCTCCTCAAGAATCAACTCCCAAAGTCCACCCACATTGGGCACACAAACACGGCACTGCATCCTCATCACACCATCATCACCTATGGTCACATCCTTGGCATCACCCTGCCGAACTCTATCCTGAAAGGCCCGAAGGTCGCGATCATCATACTGGCGCTCCCGAATGCGGTCATAAAGAGAAGATCGAGCAACAACACAAAAAAATACCCGGGGAGGCTCAGAAAGATCCAGCCTCACGAACTGACTGGCTAGGGACTGAGCATCAAAGGCTAAGGGCCTCTCAGCTGCACGAAGATATGCCAAACTACCCAAACTCTCCGCCCAGCGACTCAAGGAGTCGGCCATTACATTGGCCTTCCCTAGGTGGTATAATATAGTGATGGCATAATCCTTGTGTAACTCCAACCACCTACGCCGACGCAAATTGAGATCCTTCTGTCTGAATATGTGCTGGAAATTCCGGTGATCTGTGAATATCTCACAAGGAACACCATATAAATAATGACGTCATATCTTCAGGGCGTGAACAATCGCTGTCAACTAAAGATCATGAACATGGTAGTTCTTCTCGTGCACCTTCAATTGTCTAGACGCGTAGGCAATCACCCTACCGTCCTGGATCAACACTGCTCCTAGGCAAATCCTCGAAGCATCACAATAGACTGTGTAGGACCCTAAACTTGTGGGTAATACTAACACTGGAGCTGTAATCAGGGCTGTCTTGAGCTTCTGAAAGCTCTCCTCGCACTCCTCAGTCCATATAAAAGGTGCACCCTTCTTGGTCAATCTAGTCATGGGTGCTTAAATGGATGAAAATCCCTCCACTAAACGGCGATAATACCCAGCCAAATCGAGGAAGCAGTGGATCTCAGTAGCTGAAGACGGTCTAGGCCAACTCTGCACCGCCTCTACCTTCTTCGGATCCACCTTGATCCAATACGAAGATACCACATGGCCTAAGAATGCCACAGAATCAAGCCAAAATTCACACTTAGAAAATTTGGCATATAACTTCTTCTCCCTCAATGTTTGAACTACGATCCTCAAATTATGCTCATGGTCCTCCTGGGACCGAGAATATACCAGAATGTCATCAATGAACACGATGACGAAAATATCAAGATACGACTGAAATACATTGTGCATCGGGTGCATGAAGGCTGCTGGGGCATTGGTCAGCCCAAATGACATAACAAGGAACTCATAGTGGCCATATCTAGTCCTAAAGGCAGTCATTGGGATATCCGGCTCCCGAATCTTCAACTGATGATAACCCGAACGAAGATCAATCTTGGAGAACACCCTAGCACCCTATAACTGGTCAAATAATTTATCAATGCGAGGCAATGGGTACCTGTTCTTCACTATCGCCTTATTCAACTGCGGGTAGTCAATACACATACGCATTGAACCATTCTTTTTCTTCACAAACAATACCGGAGAACCCCAAGGCAATACACTAGGCCTGATGAAACCCTTATCAAGCAACTCCTGCAACTGCTCCTTTAACTCCTTCAACTCAGGAGGAGCCATGCGATAGGGAGGAATGTAAATGGGCTGAGTGCCCGGCAATAAGTCAATGCCGAAATCAATATCTCTATCGGGCGGCATACCTGGAAGATCAGCTGGAAAGATATCAGGATAGTCCCTAACAACGGGGACATACTCAACTGTAGGGGTCTCGGCACTAGTATCCCTCACATAAGCGAAATACGCATCACACCCCTTTTCAACCATCCGCTGAGCCTTAAGAAAAGAAATGACTCGGCGGGGAGTGTACTCTAAGGAACCTCTCAACTCTAACCTCGGACATCCTAGCATAGCCAACGTCATGGTCTTGGCGTGACAATCAAGAATAGCATAGTAGGGAGACAACCAGTCCATACCCAATATAACATCAAAATCTACCATACTGAGTAATAATGAATCAACCCTGGTCCCAAAACCACTGATAACAATCAAACATGACTGATATACACGGTCCATTACAAGAGAATCTCCCACGGGAGTAGAAACATATATGGGAAACTCAAAGAATCCCGAGATATACCCGAGATATTCAGCGGATGGTTTTTGGCCCCGATTGGTGTCCGGGAGGCACCTGGGCCCACCCGAGTCCCCGTGCAATTACACCAACAAGTCCTAAATCATGTCACGGACTCGCTCGAGCCTTCGGAACACCCCAAACATCGCTAAAATTCAAAATCACACCTCAGAACCCCTAGAATCAAACTTAAGAAAATTCTAGTTCTTGAATTTGGTTTCAATGCGCCGAACGGACCTATACTACTCGGAATGACACCAAATTATGCAGGCAAGTCACAAATGACATAACGGAATTATTCCTGGTCTCGGAATCCCGTTCAGACCTCGATAACAGAAAACACGTTCCAAACCAAATTATGAACTTACGGAAACTCGATTTCGCTATTTTGCGTCGAAATGCTCCCGGGTCATCCAAAACCCATTCCAGACATACGCACAAGTCCGAAATCATCATACGAAGCTACCGAAACTGTAGGAATTCGATTCCGAGGTCATTTACTAAAAATGTTGACCAAAGTCAAACTTGGCCTTAAAAGCTAACCTTAAGGAACCAAGTGCTCCTATACTGCTCTAAAAAATTCAGAATCCCGAGCCACCTGTCCCCGCAAGTCATAAATTAATATAAGCGGCTACGAGAAGTCTTATTTAGGGGAACGGGATCCTGATACGCAAAACGACCGGTCAGGTCGTTACATAGTCCCACACCTAGGTGGACCTTAGGTAATTAATGTCCCTGTAAAAACTAAGTAATTTTGATCTGATTATATAAAATGCTCATGTTTTAAAATCAGTAGGCAAGCTGATTAGGATTTTGTCACTCTGTTTTAAAAACAGTGATGCATATTCTGTGTTTCTAATGCTCACCTAGATACCTTGTTCTAGGACTACTCTGAAATTACCTAAATCTATGCTTGAGACATGCTGTTTAGTTGCTTATATGTGTGGAGGTTAACATGAGCACTTAACTTCTCCCCCTCGTTGATTGTCATATGTGTTATTTATTGCCGCCTAGATTCTGCCTTTTTTAAACACCTTAGGAAGCTCTAAAACTGCCTATGTCTAGAGGTCCTAAACTCCTCCAAGACCACGAGGAAGGGACGGGTAACAGCAAGCTTAGAGTTTGTTAATCAACTCGCTTATATAACCGCTAAGGGGTGGGATAATGGGTAGTAAAAGGATATGATGGCCTGTGTGCTAATGCAACGTGTAGCCCGTCTCATTGAGGAGTGATTACCGGGCATTGCATGGATATGATCCTATATGATAAACAACTTAGGACCTCCCTTATCCTTTTACATATGTGTGCTTAGACTTCTTACTTGTTACAAATCTTCATTTCTTTACCTCTGTGTGCTTAGACTAATTCACAAAGTAAGTTTGGTCGGGACCCACCGTTGTGGACCTCGAAAGGTGCCTAACACCTTCCCCCCGAAGTAATTTCAAGCCCTTACCCAATCTCTGGTAATGCAAACTGGTTCCATGAGTTACTCGTAATAGGTTCCCTAACGCACTTTAACTCGTTAGGTGGAGATTCTTCAACTTCTTGTACCGCTTTCCCAAAAGGAAATGAGTTGTCCCAATAATGTCGAACACCGTGACTATCCGCAAGGAGAGAAAAAAGGGGGCGCGATAGCATGGCGACTCTGCTGGGGATCCTAGGCTTTTACCATAACAAACCGCTTTGTTAATTTGTCTAAATGTGCCTTACTTTGCTAATACTTGCACCCTTTCCCTTTCCCCTCTATGTGAAATTAACTGTTTATTTTTTCAAGTATTTATTTTTTTCCGATATGAAACTGATTTGTTTCTTTGTTTTCCTTCTTAATTGTTTTTAATTATAACTGCTGTACTTATCTCTTTCATAATATGAAAATACGTGACATGTTATTTATTGCTGCATAAATCATGCTCAGCATAATATTCCACTCGTGCCTAAACAAATCATTTAGCAACGATTGATAAGTGGTTGCGCTCTTCCAATTTATATAGCCCTTTATATTTGGAAAGGCTTATTTGCGGTAAAATCAGTCAATCAGCGGTGCAGTCGACGGTTCCGTGCCTTTCCCCCTAGAGTTGTCTGTTTGAGGGTACCGGTCTAGACCCCCAGAGAAACCTTAATCTTATTATTATGCATGAATCATGGTCAAACCTAGCCGGGTTAATGTGTTGTCCACACAATAACCCTTTAAGACAAGCCGTATCCAAAGTCCACCGGGGTTTCCACAATCCTAGCGGACACAACCACGTTCTGTGCATTAATTTGGAGAAGTGAATGCCAATATGCTAATCATGAGTGTATAAGTAGCCGAATCTAGTGGGGGAAAGGGTCTAACCTTTTTGTTTTTCAGAAAATGAGGCACGAGGTCCCCAGATTCTTGTATGGTCTGCAACATTCCTCTAATGCTCCTAGACTGTTGGGAAGACCTTCCTTCGAGTGATAAGAAACACGTGAGGAAACATTTGGGAAACCTACTTTCTCTACTAGACATCCAGCCGAACAATAGGTTGATCGAAGCCGTAACTCTGTTTTGGGACAGTGAGAGGGTCATTTTCGCTCCGGTAATATCGAAATGACACCGCTTCTGGATGAAATTGTGGGACTAGGTGGTCTGGCTTAGTAAAGCCCTCGACTGTTGGTACCTGAAAACCGCACGAGTAAAGGGTTTCTAAAGATGACGGGGTTGAAGAAAAATGCTTAACTGGAATGCCTGAAACAATCCTACATGCCTTTTGAATACTTGTATGAAAGATACGTTCATAGAAAATTGTACCGTACCTACCATGACGAGTTCGCTATCACATCTCTGGGTCACACCCACCGCAGAGTGTTCGTGTTTATTGTGTGCTTTTGGGGCTTGATAGTATTTCCGATGAAAAGGGAATGAATTCATACCAGACTAGCCATGGTCACCAGGACATTGATGGAAGGGATCAATGGTAAAACATACACTATCGTCCCTATGATCGTAGCTGACATCTACCGGGGTTTGGAGCGTAGTCAAAGAGGGGTCAAGCATTTTGTGGGTTGTAACCTATTACTGCAGTTGTGGTTATTAGAGCATCTTCAAAGAGGCCAGTATCACCAAGAACTTCCACGAAGGGCGTTGTTTATACCCAATGTTTCCTCAAATTATTTTCAAATTTGCATATATACCTTCAAAATCACTCTCTATTGTAATTGATATTTTCCCATAATTTTCCGTATTTTTATCAAATTATTTTCCTTTTTATTTAATGTTTTATATTCCATAATTATTCATAAATAATGTTATAAATAATTTCAAGACATTTTCTTGCTCAATGTATTATTCATAATCCTATTCAATTCGATTAGGATTTAATTATTCCACGAATTAGCCAATATTGGCATTATTTAGCTAATTATAGCAATTTTGCAATAATAGCACAAGTGTACATTTATACTATTTTAAAATAAGAAATTGATCATTTTATATTTTTTATAATAGTTAATCACCTTAAATTCTATTATTTAGTGTTAATTTCATTTTACACAAGTATTAGCTATTTTATTAATTAGTTATCTTATTTAATTGGGTATTTAACGTTTAGCCCATTTTATTTAAATTATAACCAATTTCCAAACCCAACCCACCTGACCCCAAACCCATAATTTAACCCAACCCAGAACCCATAATTAACCCGGCCTAACCCCATACCTGATCTGAACGGTTGATCAAATGAGATCAACGGTCCAGATCAACGTTACCATAATTAAACCCCAACCACCCCCTTGACCGACCCCTCATTTTGCTATCTCTCGTCCTCTCTCTATCTCTCTCTAGTTCTCTCTGGTTCTCTCTAGAACCTTCCCTTGCTTCTCTCTTCCGATGAAGTCCGTTCATCTTCTCCGGCTGGTTCTCTCACCGGAAACCATGGCTCCTCATCATCTCATGGCTATTTGTCCACCTTGCACCGGTCCAGTGATACCCTAAATCCCTCAGGCGAACCTAGAGCGGTTCACTCACCTCTCAAGGTCCCTCATGCCACTTTTCGGCCTCCCCCGGCCGTCTGAGTAAGAGCTACAACCTCTCCGGCTTAAGCCGACGACGTCTTTGAGGTTTTTCTTACTTCTCTGGGTTCCACGAAACCCTAATGCCTCATGTCCTTTCGATTTCTTTTAGATCTGCTTTAGATCTACGATATTACGAAACTTCTTTAAATGTTTTTCTCTGAAAAAACACTTTTACTTTAACGATCTTTCATTTCAAAAACTAGGGTTTCATAACCCCCTTTTAAAATGATTTTTTTGCTTCTGTTTTAATGTCATTCTATGTTTCTTTCAATGATTTAATGATGGATTCAAAGTCTCTTTCATTTTTAACTCACTTTACTGAAAACCCTAAGTTTTCCCTAAACTCTGAATCTATCTACGACTGATATGCTGTTTGAATGTAAGAACTCTTATCTCCCATAAATATTTTAGCTTCTCTGTGATTTTATCCTGTTATTGCTATTAGGGTTCATGATTCATGTGTTTCTATTATGTTCAATATTACTGTTTGTCTCTGAAATTGTGTAATTCTTACTTTACCTAGGGTTTCCAATTTCCTACTATTCTCTACTATTTGCATAGGGCTTTCCCTGATTTTGTGCTATTCATTGCTCAATAGACTTGATTACTTGTTGTCTCGACCCTTACATAGTATTCTCTACTGATCCTATTGATTTCCCTCAGAGCTGTGATATCCTTTCTCAAAGCTGTAACTTGTAGGTGTTTTCATTAGAATTGTTTACTGATTTCAAATTATTCTCTTACTTATGTGATACTTTCCTTAATTAGAATTGATTCCCCTGTGATTTTAGTCCCATATGTGATTCCTATGATTTATTTTTAGAATAAAATTGTATCCTACCTTATTTATGTGCATAAACATGCTGTCAAATATTCAGCACATATATTTTACTTATGTGAAAAACACGTATTTGACCTTATTACATACTACATTCTATACTACTCCTATTATGGTATAAACAACTTTGAAGTGATCTTTTCCTTATTTAGCATAATTTATACCCGTTTGAATCATTACTCCATAATTGAAGGGAGTCCAGACCTCTGATTGATTTAATTGATGTTGTTTTCTATAATTATGCCATTTTGCACTCGTTTCTAGCATTATATATACACTTTATTCATTCCTCACAAGGACACGAACATATACACTATTCTAATCTCTCTCTTACACACACACACATAATCTCTTGCTTCTCTTATTGTTTACTTGCAACACAATCTGTTGCTCTACTGTTCTGTTGCTCTACACACTATTACTCTACCTCTCTTCATTTTTGCTGCTCTTCACTATGCACTCATTCTTTCATTCAACTGGTATGTTTTCAGTTTAATTTCACAACATCCAAAACAATATGTCTTTGTTGGTATTACGATTCCTTTTGTTTCTTTTATGCTTCTACTTGTCGTTCTGTTGTTTACCTTGCAATTAGCGTGTCTATTTTGTCTATGTGATCTCCCTTTCCCCTTTAGTTCAACATGTCTATTGCTTTTCTTACATGTTTCACTATGATTCTACCTTACCCCCTGATTCCTAACACTATAATCATGTACTCATGACACCAAGTTACTATGTAATCCTGA
This sequence comes from Nicotiana undulata, assembly GCA_005239495.1. Taxonomy (NCBI): domain Eukaryota; kingdom Viridiplantae; phylum Streptophyta; class Magnoliopsida; order Solanales; family Solanaceae; genus Nicotiana; species Nicotiana undulata. The sequence goes on from ML273608.1 coordinate 82,234, forward strand.
ACCCTTCCCCTGAACCTAATGTGTAACTCTGTTTCGCATCCCTCAATCTAATGTTGTTGAACTCCTGGCATGAACACTTTGTGATAGACTATTGTTATGATTATTTAAAGTTCTGTAGACTTCTCTGATGTTAACCCGTGTGCAACTATGCATTCACATATGAACTACTTGTCCCCAACTCCCCTTTACTTGTTTGTGTTTGTTTCCTGAACTATGTATGTTTTTTTAGTTGCTGATTGTCCGGTTTCTTTTCCTCCTCAAACTGGTTTTCATAAAAAACAAATTCTTATGCTATTCTCCAAAGCCTATTTCAAAAAAACTATTTCCAACTCAACTCTTCTAAAACTATGAGCACACCTCACTACTCTTAGTTTCTTAAGTTCAGCCCCCTCGTGTGAGCACTGCTTTAGAGATCATTTGAGTACCCACTGAAATCTGACACACGAGGTTAGCATTCCCACACTACACTTACTCATTCCTGGATAGGGTACCTGGGTGTGAGCACTGCCTGGGATCCTCTGAGGTCCTTAGGAACTCTGACACACCTGGGTTGTGAAAGGTCATGGCATATGGAATTATTGGATCTCGATATTTTGTCCTATCGTTAGGCTCCATATAGTGTAACTTCCTAATTTCCTTGTTTACTTATGTAATTCATGCAATACTGGTCTGTAATAATTAATTGTAAAAACGATTTTGGGGCTGGATAGTGAAATGGAGTGGGGTTATTCATGCTTAGTATAGATACGGGTATAAATCATGCTTGTAGGTTTATTTTATATATGTGTGCAATAGTCACCATGCTTAGGAATACCTGTCATTCATGCATTAGATACCATGATACTTAGGTTTATTATTTCAGCATCTAATCATACTCATATCCGCTTAGAAATCATGTTCATAGTTGAATAACAACATAAATGGCTGTTATAATGTTACTGCTTCAGCATTCTCACAACTACATCACCTAGAAATCTTGTTATGCTAGGCTGAAATAATAACATTAGCTACCAAAGCATGAACTTAGAAATCATGTCCCATAGGATGTTACTTTCAGCATGTTACTTGTACCAAAATCATGTGTTAAATCAATATACTGCTATGAACACCTAGAAAAATCATGTGTTAGGTTCAGCAACTTAACAAAGAATTATATCTCTGTACGTTGTCAAAAGTTTTAACAAACGGATCTCGCTAAAATAAATTCTGATGCTGAAAATGCATATGCATTTAGAACATCATGTATATGTTTTTTGCATCCTGCTGCACCTTGCTTGCATTTAGATATCATGCCTTTAGGATCGCATCTTTATTCATTTTAACACTCTTTCCCTTATCCTGGTTAAGATTAAAACAGACTCACCCCTGCTTAACAACTATCGTCTAAAACTGGATTCTTAAAATTGCCTAACTGAATTAGTTTAATACGCCTAGGAAAGCCTTAGGTGTTAAACTTGTTAAAACCGGAAAACTATTCCTCTTTTCTGTGCATTGTTTGGTTAATTACAAATAAGAAATCCATAGTCTGAAATTGGTAAAAATCCTTTCTCTGAAACTCTGTAATAAACCTACCTCGCTACTGTATTCTCGCCTAGACATCATGCTTTAGGTTCTGAAGTTAAAGACCTTACTTGTGTTTTAGTCGTGCCAATTATGTGCATAACTTGTGGAGGAATAGTTGAGCCTCATATTTGCTTCTATGGGTTTTTCCATATTTGTAGTCCTAACTGTCTTTGCTTGTCGTTTAAAATTTTGTCCTTTAAACCTAGGGGTTCAGCCTAGTACTTCCCTTTTAGGATAGTAGTCTCAGCCTCTTCCGAGACTGATAGGTTGGGAGGGGTAATAGCACGCGATAGAGTTCGTGACCAACGCACGTTTTAAATACCTTCACGGGGTGGGAAAGGGTAGAATATGGATACGATGACCGGTGCGCTAATACCACGTGTATCCCCTCTTTGAAGAGTTGCATACCGGGTATTGCATTGATGTGATCCATATTGTTTCAAACCTAGGATGTCTTTCTCTCAAATGTCTTACTAGTTCTTTCAAAAGCTAATAACTCCGATGCTTATTTTAAATCCCCTCTTATTTGAACAGTTACTTGCTACTTGCTTATTGTACAAATTCATGAATACCGTTTGGCCAGGAACCCCAGTTGTGGATTCCGAGGGGTGCCTAATACCTTCCCCTTGGGATAATTTCAAGCCCTTACCCAATCTATTGTAATGCAAACTAGTCTCATGAGTTAATCTCTCTAGGTGCCCTAACGCACCTTTAAAATCGTTAGGTGGCGACTCTTTTATTAACCTTCCTCCTTTAAAAGGAGTTGTCAGAATGTCATAAACCCGATCGCCACTTAAAGGAAAAAGGGGGTGCGACAAGCATGGAATGACCATATTGCTTTCCATCACCCCAAGCGGATGACCTACATTCCGGAAAGATTTGCTCAACCGGAGAGTGCCAAAGAGTGGGTGGAATACTTTGACAATTTGACCGAGGAACAAGTGCGATGGATGTTCGAATGGTTCTTGACGGACGAGTTTATCATCAGGTCCATCGATGCTCCACACTTAATGTTGATTGGGTTGAGGGGAATATACCCTTATATTCCTATTCGAGTTATGAGGCAGGCGGGCAAGAAGCAGGTTGTACCAAGGGTTATAAAGATGGGTCACTTCAGAGCGGTTTTCCAGGACAACGACGTTCCTTACAAGTGCCAAGCTCATCATATGTGGCACTGCAAAAACATCTTGGAGAAAAATACTATTGAACCAGACAGATACCATGTTGGATGTGCACCTCTCTACCCGACGTGGTTGGAGGACAACTTAGATGGGGTGGTGAGGCGGGAATCAGTCGAGGCAATAGAATCATAGATGAAGATGTTGAGGCTCAAGTCAAGTACAATCGACTACGCAAAAGGGTCCACGATTCCGAGAACGAGCACATGTAAATACATGAGACCAATAGGAGGCTGATCGAGGAGTGGAAAGATATGGCTATCACTTCCAACAGAAAACTGGAATATCTGGAGCGAGGTATAGTGGAGCTGGAGGGAAAAGTCATAAAGTGGATCGAGGATTGCCAGAACGCTGAAGGGAGCGTGGGAGGACACTTGGCTAGAGCATACATGCTGCTGGGACTGCGCGAGCTGGGGAACTTGTTTGATGGAGTCAAGAAGATCGAATCTGGGGAAGGTCTTTCTGGGAACAAATATGCTAGATTAATCTTTTCTTTCATAAATGTAATAAGGCCAAGTGCCATTAGTGACTTACTTCCTATTGTTATTTTAGCATCGTTTTGGGATTCGTCTATTTTATATTAATGAAATGAGGCATTTATTGGCGTCTAGGTTCTCCAAATCAACTTGTCGCTAGGCCTATCTCAGGCACAATGAGGCTCCCAAAATTAGGACGCGTTTACATTTCCGCAATATATGTTTACATACTGCAAATATTCTTTTCAGAATCCATACTAACTTGGCTACCTTTTTGTTTTTATTTTATTTCTTTTGATTATTCCCCTTCCCCAAATGTTGGTTCGTGCATTCTGGCATCATCAGCATAACATACAAGATCTAGGGGCCCTCCACCTTCTCCTCCTCCTAGTACACCTAAAGGCAAGGGAAAAGCGAAGATGGAAGACTTGAACAACATCCGAAAGGAAAATACTACACCAGCTGAACATCTAGAGGCTTTTGACAGTCGGGTTACTCAGGTCCCGAATGATGCCTTTTCTCAACTCGAACAAAGAATACTGAAACTCCAAGGAGAACTTGAGCATGTCCGGAACAAAACCAACTTGTCTTTCTCACTCAGCGTCCCAGACGTTACCATCCAAACACTCAGAACCCCGCACCACCCCAGAATACACCCAACAAACACCCACAGAATCCTCCTGCACCTCACCATTACACAACTCCACCACAAAAGCAAACCATACCACCACAATTCAAGCAAAATACTTGCCACACTCCACGAAACACCCCAACGGTCCTTCCTGAACCTCAAAATTCCACCAACGATCACCATTACGCTCAAGCACCAGGCCACCCGAATAACCCCATATACATGGAGACCCTACCTCACTCCACTCAACCCATCTCTTATACACCAGAATCTAGTGTGAAGGACATGTTCATCAGAAACCTGGTCGAGGAACTCAAGAAATTGATTAGCCGAGTTCAAGGTGTGGAAGGAGGTAAGGGGATCGAAGGCCTGAATTGTGAAGATCTCTATATACAGCCGGATGTGGAACATCCGGAGGGCTACAAACCTCCCAAGTTCGAAATCTTTGATGGTACAGGCGATCCCAGAGTTCATCTGAGGACCTATTGTGACAAACTGGTCGGAGTCGAAAAAGACGAAAAGATCCGGATGAAACTCTTTATGAGGAGTCTTACAGGGGATGCCTTGTCTTGGTACATCAGCCATGCCACTCGTTGGAGGTCGAAAGCAACCAAAGTTAGGCCGGCATTTCATGAAAAGCATATGAACAAATTCTTCGTCAGGGCACAAGACCCACATTATTATGAAAGACTGATGGTAACTGAAAATCACAAGTTCTCCGATACCATCAAGCTTGGTGAAAGGATTGAAGAGGGTATCAAGGCCGGGATGGTCACAAATTTTGAAGCACTGCAGTCCGGTGGTATATCTAAGAAGAAGGACGTAGGAGCGGTAATGGTTGCACAAGGAACCAAAACTCCATTCGTATATCGAACCTATCCACTTGCATACCAAGCACCTCCACCCACATATCAACCATCGCCTCCACCCACATATAAACCATCACCTCCACCTACATATCAACCCACATCTCCCAGATATTCCCAACCAGACACTGTCTATCATACTTATAATTCCCAACCATTTGTCATGGCCAAGAAGATACTTAGAGCCGGTTATGAACTTGCGGCCCGCATATGAACGACTTTGTCATGGCCAAGAAGATACTTAGAGCCGGTTATTTCTAGATGACCACAGAGACAGATTACATCCAGTATGCTCGGAAATTCTACCAATGACAGGTAATGCCGACAAATGAGCTCAATGCAACTAGCTTACCTTGGCCATTCACCGCCTGGGGAATAAATGTCATCGGTACAATCGAGCCCACTACCTCATATGAGCACCGATTCATCTTGGTAGCTATAGATTACTTCACCAAGTGGGTTCAAGCAGCATCTTACAGAGCAGTGACTAAGAAAGTCGTGGTAGATTTTGTTCGCGACCGGATTGTCTGTCGGATTGGAGTTCCAGAATCAATCATCACCGACTACGCCTCTAATCTCAATAGTGATCTGATTAAAGACATGTGTGATACTTTCAAAATAAAGCATATAAATTGCACAACCTATAGACCACAGATGAACGAAGCTATAGAAGCTGCCAACAAAAACATCAAGAAGATATTGAGAAAAATGGTAGAAAATCACAAACAATGGCACGAGAAGCTGCCATTCGCCTTGTTGGGATACCGCACCACAGTCAGAACATCAACCAGGGAAATATCACTGTTTCATCTAACCAATTTCCTAAAATATATATTTTTATACGTCTTCAAAAACTATGCATAGTTGCTTGCAAAATACTCTATTTAGCAAATGCTACCCCCAATAATTTGAACAGGATCTTTAGGCCAAGCAAGTCGACAGAGGCGCGAACCGACCTCCCCCTCTAAAGAACTCACGACCTTTATTTGGTTGTAGGAATGAAGAATATACATGCCTTGAAGTCACAATCTTCGTAACAACCGCAATACTAAAATCTACTACCAGCTAAGACAATTCTGCTACCATGTGATATTTATTCTATTTTTTCCTGCATAAGGCTAATCTTTGACTTCCATCTACATGGAACTTAGCTATGTCCCGCATCCTGCATGAGGCTAAGATCTGCCTCGACATCTGCATAAGGCTAATCGCTGCCTTCATTTGCATTGGACTAAGCCCTGTCCCGCATCCTGCATGAGGTTAAGCTCTACCTCCACACTTGCATAAGGCTAATCTCTGCCTCCATATTTTCATAAGGCAAATCTCTTCTTTCATCTGCATAGGACTAAGCCCTATCCTGCATTTGCATGAGGTTAAGCTCTACCTCCATACTTGCATGAGGCTAAGCTCTGCCTCTATCTGCATAAGGATAATCTTTGCCTTCATCTGCATGGGACTAAGCCATGTCCCGCATCTGCATGAGGCTAAGATTTGCCTCCACGTCTGCATACGGCTAATCTCTGTCATCCATCTGCATGGGACTAAGCCCTGTCCCGCATCATGCATGAGGTTAAGCCATGCCTCCACGTCTGCATAAGGCTAATCTTTGCCTTCCATCTGCATGGGACTAGTCCATGTCCCACATCTTGGTAGCTATAGATTACTTAACCAAGTGGGTCGAAGTAGCATCTGACAAAGCAGTGACCAAGAAAGTCATGGCAGAATTTGTTCGCGACCGGATTAGCTGTCGGTTTAGATTTCCAGAATCAATCATCACCGACAACGCCTCTAATCTCAACAATGATCTGATGAAAGCCATGTGTGAGACTTTCAAAATAAAGCATATAAATTGCACAGCCTATAGACCGCATATGAACGAAGCTGTTGAAGCCGCCAACCAAAACATCAAGAAGATATTGAGAAAGATGGTAGAAAATCACAAACAATTGCACGAGAAGCTGCCATTCTCCTTGTTGGGATACCGCACCACAGTCCGAACATCAACCAAGGCAACTCCCTACTTGTTGGTTTATGGTACAGAAGTTGTTATTCCCACGGAAGTGGAGATTCATTCTTTGAGAATCATACAAGAAGCTGAGCTCAATGATGCATAATGTATAAGGAGTCATTATGAGACGCTGGCCCTTATAGACGGAAAGAGGATGAACGCAGTGTGTCATGGGCAACTCTACCAGAAAAGAATTTCCAGAGCCTTCAACAAAAGAGTCAAGCCGAGACAGTTCACACCGAGGAAGCTGTTGTTGAAGACGATCTTTCCGCATCAGGATGAAGCCAAAGGGAAATTCTCTCCTAATTGGCAGGGTCCTTACATGGTTCATAGAGTAATGATAGGAGGAGCTCATATACTTGCAGAAATGGATGGAGAAGTTTGGCCAAAATCGATCAAATCAGATGCAATCAAGCGATACTATGTGTAACTCTTTATGTTTTTCTTATGTGATGTAAATGAACTACGCTCGACCTGATTCCTATTTAAAAAAGGATGCGTAGGTGGCCCGATGGGCTCGGTCAAAATTTAATAAAAATTATTTCCCTCCACGTCCAGAAACTAGGGCAGAATTTTATAGAGGGCCCTCAAATTCCGAAGCAACTTCAGCCGAACACAACATGCACCATTGTCAGAGATATCTATCCAACTAACTGGGGCAGAATTTTTTGGAGGACCTTATAAGTTACATAGAAGGAGAGGTTGCAATGTCTCAGATCGTGTCGCAATCACTGTTTAATCGAACCAATTTCCTAAAATATATATTTTTAATACGTCTTCAAAAACTACGCATGCTTGCTTGCTAAATACTTTGTTTAGCAAACGCTACCCCCAATTATTTGAACAGGATCTTTAGGCCGAGCAAGTCGACAGAGGCGCGAACCGACCTCCCCCTATACATAACTCACGACTTTTCTTTGGTTGCAGGAATGAAGAATATACATGCCTTGATGTCACAATCTTCGTAACAACCGCAATACTAAAATCTACTACCAGCTAAGACAATTCTGCTACTATGTGATATTTATTCTATTTTTTCCTGCATAAGGCTAATATTTGCCATCTATCTACATGGGACTAAGCTCTGTCCCGCATCCTGCATGAGGCTAAGTTCTGCCTCCACATTTGCATAATGCTAATATCTTCCTTCACCTGCATAGGACTAAGCCCTGTCCCGCATCCTGCATGAGGTTAAGATCTACCTCCACACTTGCATAAGGCTAATCTCTACCTTCATCTTGCATGTGACTAAGCCCTGTCCCACATTTGCATGATGCTAAGCACTGCCTTCATCTGCATAAGGCTAATCGTTGCCTTCATTTGCATGGGACTAAGCCCTATCCCGCATCTGCATGAGGTTAAGCTCCACCTCCATACTTGCATGAGGCTAAGCTCTTCCTCCATATTTGCATAAGGCTAATCTCTGCCTCCATCTTGCATGTGACTAAGCCCTGTCCCACATTTGCATGATGCTAAGCACTGCCTTCATCTGCATAATGCTAATCGCTGGCTTCATTTGCATGGGACTAAGCCCTATCCCGCATCTGCATGAGGTTAAGCTCCACCTCCATACTTGCATGAGGCTAAACCATACCTCCATATTTTCTTAAGGCTAATCTCTTCCTTCATCTGCATAGAACTAAGCACTGTCCCGCATTTGCATGAGGTTAAGCTCTACCTCCATACTTGCATGAGGCTAAGCCCTGCCTCTATCTGCATAATGATAATCTTTGCCTTCATTCGCATGGGACTAAGCCATGTCCCGAATCTGCATGAGGCTAATCTTTTCGTCCACGTCTGCATACGGCTAATCTTGGTCGTCCATCTGCATGGGACTAAGCCCTGTCCTGCATCATGCATGAGGCTAAGCCTTGCCTCAACGTCTGCATAAGGATAATCTTTGCCTTCCATCTGCATGGGACTAAGCCATGTCCCACATCTTGGTAGCTATATATTACTTCACCAAGTGGGTCGAAGCAGCATCTGACAAAAGCAGTGACCAATAAAGTCATGGAGGAATTTGTTCGCGACCGAATTGTCTGTCGGTTTGGATTTCCAGAATCAATCATCACCGACAACAACTCTAATCTCAACAGTGATCTGATGAAATCCATGTGTAAGACTTTCAAAATAAAGCATATAAATTGCACATCCTATAGACCACAGATGAACGAAGTTGTAGAAGCCGCCAACAAAAACATCAAGAAGATATTGAGAAAGATAGTAGAAAATCACAAACAATGGCACGGGAAGCTGCCATTCGCCTTATTGGGATACTGCACCACAGTCCGAACATCAACCAAGGCAACTCCCTACTTGTTGGTTTATGGTACAGAAGTTGTAATTCCCGAAGAAGTGGAGATTCATTCTTTGAGAATCATACAAGAAGCTGATCTCAATGATGCATAATGTATAAGGAGTCGTTATGAGTCGCTGGCCCTTATAGATGGAAAGAGGATGAACGCAGTGTGTCATGGGAAACTCTACCAGAACAGAATGTCTAGAGCCTTCAACAAAAGAGTCAAGCCGATACAGTTCACACCGGGGAAGCTTTTGTTGAAGACGATCTTTCCGCATCAGGATGAAGCCAAAGGGAAATTATCTCCTAATTGGCAGGGTCCTTACATAGTTCACAAAGTACTGATAGGAGGAGCTCATATACTTGCAGAAATGGATGGAGAAGTCTAGCCAAAACCGATCAACTCAGACGCAATCCAGCGATACTATGTGTAACTATTTATGTTTTTCTCATGTGATGTAAATTGAACTACGCTCGACCTGATTCCCATTTAAAAATGGATGCGTAGGCGGCCCTATGGGCTCGGTCACAATTTAATAAAAACTTATTTCCCTCCAAATCCAGAAACTAGGGTAGAATATTACGGAGGGGACTCAAAATTTCGAAGCAACTTAAGCCGATCTCCACATGCACCATAGTCAGAGATATCTATCCAACTAACTGGGGCAGAATTTTTCGGAGGACCCTCAAAATTCCATAGCAGGTGAGGTTGCAATGTCTCGGATTGTGTCGCAATCACTGGTTCATCTAACAAATTTTCCTAAAATATATATATTTAATACGTCTTCAAAAACTATGCATGTTTGCTTGCAAAATACTCTGTATAGGAAATGCTACCACCAATGATTTGTACAGGATCTTTAGGCCGAGCAAGTCGACAGAGGCGCGAACGGACCTCCCCCTTTAAAGAACTCATGACTTTTCTTTGGTTCTAGGAATGAATAATATACATGCCTTGAAGTCACAATCTTCGTAACAACCGCAATACTAAAATCTACTACCAGCTAAGACAATTCTGCTACCATGTGATATTTATTCTATTTTTTCCTGTATAAGGCTAATCTTTACCTTCCATCTACATGGGACTAAGCTCTGTCCCGCATCCTGCATGAGGCTAAGTTCTGCCTCCACATCTACATAAGGCTAATCTCTACCTTAAATTGCATGGGACTAAGCCCTATCTCGCATCCTGCATGAGGTTAAGCTCTACCTTCACACTTGCATAAGGATAATCTCTGCCACAATCTTGCATGTGACTAAGCCCTGTCCCACATTTGCATGATGTTAAGCACTGCCTTCATCTGCATAAGGCTAATCGGTGCCTTCATTTGCATGGGACTAAGCCCTATCCCGCATCTACATGAGGTTAAGTTCTACCTCCATACTTGCATGAGGCAAAGCCATGCCTCCATATTTTCTTAAGGCTAATCTCTTCCTTCATCTGCATAGGACTAAGCACTGTCCCGCATTTGGATGAGGTTAAGCTCTACCTCCATACTTGCATGAGGCTAAGTCCTGCCTCTATCTGCATAAGGCTAATCTTTGCCTTCATCTGCATGGGACTAAGCCATGTCCCGAATCTGCATGAGGCTAAGCTTTGCCTCCACGTCTGCATATGGCTAATCTCTGTCGTCCATCTGCATGGGACTAAGCCCTGTCCCGCATAATGCATGAGGCTAAGCCCTACCTCCACGTCTATATAAGTCTAATCTTTGCCTTCCATCTTCATGGGACTAAGCCATGTCCCACATCTTGGTAGCTATAGATTACTTCACCAAGTGGGTCGAAGCAGCATCTGACAAAGCAGTGACCAAGAAAGTAATGGCGGAATTTGTTCGCGACCGTAATGTTTGTCGGTTTGGAGTTCCATAATCAATCATCACCGACAACGCCTCTAATCTTAACAGTGATCTGATGAAAGCCATGTGTGAGACTTTCAAAATAAAGCATATAAATTGCACAGCCTATAGACCACAGATGAACGAAGCTGTTGAAGCCGCCAAAAAAAACATCAAGAAGATATTGAGAAAGATGGTAGAAAATCACAAACAATTGCACGAGAAACTGCCATTCTCCTTGTTGGGATACCGCACCACAGTCCGAACATCAACCAGGGCAACTCCCTACTTGTTGGTTTATGGTACAGAAGTTGTTATTCCCGTGGAAGTGGAGATTCATTCTTTGAGAATCATACAAGAAGCTGAGCTCAATGATGCATAATGTATAAGGAGTCGTTATGAGCCGCTGGACCTTATAGACGGAAAGAGGATGAACGCAGTGTGTCATGGGCAACTCTACCAGAACAGAATATCCAGAGCCTTCAACAAAAGAGTCAAGCCGAGACAGTTCACACCGGGGCAGCTTGTGTTGAAGAAGATCTTTCCGCTTCAGGATGAAGTCAAAGGGAAATTCTCTCCTAATTGGCAGGGTCCTTCATGGTTCACAGAGTACTGATAGGAGGAGCTCATATAATTGAAGAAATGGATGGAGAAGTCTTGCCAAAACTGATCAACTCAGACGCAATCAAGTGATACTATGTGTAACTCTTTATGTTTTTCTCATGTGATGTAAATTGAACTACGCTCGCCCTGATTCCCATTTCAAAAAGGATGCGTAGGCGGCCCTTTGGGCACGGGCACAATTTAAAAAACTTATTCCCCTCCACGTCTAGAAACTAGGGCAGAATATTACGGAGGGCCCTCAAAATTCCGAAGCAACTTCAGTCGATCACAACATGCACCATAATTAGAGATATCTATCCAACTAACTAGGGCAGAAATTTTTTGAGGACCCTCAAAATACCATATCAGAAGAGGTTGCAATGTCTCGGATCGTGTCGTAATCACTGGTTCATCTAACCAATTTCCTAAAATATATTTTTTTAATACGTCTTAAAAACTATGCATGCTTGCTTGCAAAATACTCTGTTTAGCAAACGCTACCCCCAATGATTTGAACAAGATCTTTAGGCCGAGCAAGTCGACAGAGGCGCGAATCGACCTCCCCCTTTACACAACTCACGACTTCTCTTTGGTTGCAGGAATGAAGAATATACATGCCTTGAAGTCTTAATCTTCGTAACAACCGCAATACTAAAATCTACTACCAGCTAAGACAATTCTGCTACCATGTGATATTTATTCTATTTTTTCCTGCATAAGGCTAATCTTTGCCTTCCATCTACATAGGACTAAGCTCTGTCCCGCATTCTGCAGGAGGCTAAGTTCTGCCTCCACATTTGCATAAGGCTAATCTCTGCCTTCTCCTGCATAGGACTAAGCCCTGTCCCGCATCCTGCATGAGGTTAAGCTCTACCTCTACACTTGCATAAGGCTAATCTCTGCCTTCATCTTGCATGTGACTAAGCCTTGTCCCACATTTTCATGATGCTAAGCACTGCCTTCATCCGCATAAGGCTAATCGCTGCCTTCATTTGCATGGGACTAAGCCATATCCCGCATCTGCATGAGGTTAAGCTCCACCTCCATACTTGCATGAGGATAAGCCCTGCCTCCATATTTGCATAAGGCTAATCTCTGCCTTAATCTGCATAGGACTAAGCCCTGTCCCGCATTTGCATGAGGTTAAGCTCTACCTCCATACTTACATGAGGCTAATCTCTACCTCTATCTGCATAAGACTAATCTTTTCCTTCATCTGCATGGGACTAAGCCATGTCCCGCATCTGCACGAGGCTAAAATTTGCCTCCACGTCTATATACGGCTAATCTCTATCGTCCATCTGCATGGGACTAAGCCCTGTCCCGCATCATGCATGAGGCTATGCCCTGCCTCCATGTCTGCATAAGTCTTATCTTTTCCTTCCATCCGCATGGGACTAAGCCCTATCCCACATCTTGCATTAGCCTAAGCCCTGCCTCCAGATCTGCATAAGGCTATCTCTGTCTTCGCCCACATGAGACTAAGCTCTTTTTCCATACCTGCATAAGGCTAAGCTCTGCCTCCAATTTACATTCTCTCGTCGAGACTAAGCGTTGTCTCTCCGGTACTATCTATTTTCTCTTATATCGGGCTAAGATCTGCCCCCAATTCTCACAAGACTAAGCCTTGTCTTGTAGACATCATATTATTGCATTTCATGGGCTAAAATATCGCCAATCTGTCAAAAGGCATCATAGTCTAAAGGCATCATCTTCATAGCCGGAAGACACCCTATCATGGTCGGAGAATCTCTCAAATTTGCATATCATTATAAAGGCGTCATGGTTCGGAGGCACAATCTTCGTGGCTCGATAACATCATTTCATGGCTTGTGAATCTCTCACCGAACAATTCATGGCCCAGGATGTCATGGTCTAAGGACGTCATCCTCAACCATCCGAAGACAACTTTCATGGTCCGAAGGGAACCCACATCATGTTTAAATTTCCGCACCAATATATGATTGTAGTATCTTTACTTCTAGGTGACCCGGTAATCAACTGTTATCCCAGCAGGAGCGATCTCGCTCCAGTTCCTTCGACTATCTCAAACCTGACTTCTCCCATAACCATTCTTTCACCTATCCGGAAATATTGTGTCCGTTCTTGCGATGACTTCATCGGTACATTCCGCCGCCGAATCCAGAACTACACACGGCCTGATTCCTGTAAAACCATAGATATGTACGCAGCTCAGAAGTCATAGTGCGGCCTAAGTCTCTCGAACCATCTCGCTCGGTCGAAATTGGCCATCATATCTTTACCCTACAACTCTTCCATCGTTCCCGGGTAAAGAGGATTAGTTGTTGATACCCAATTATTCCTACAATATTTTTAATGCATATATATCCTTTATAACTATGCATCAGCATCAATTGGTATTTTCCCATAATTTTTGTATTTTTTAAATTAATTTGCCCAATATTTTATTCTATATAAACAATCATAATATCGCATCACAAATAATTTTAAAACATTTCTTAATTTAATGTTACCATTCATGGTCCTAATAAGTCCAAATTATTTCATAAATATCCAAATTGGTATTTTTTGTTATAATTGCAGTAACTTTGCAATTATAGCCCATGCACGCATTATTGCATTATTATACCAAAACTTGGTCCATTGTATTTTAAAAATACTAAATAATCATTTTAAAACATTTATATGCTTGAAAGTTATTTTTATAATTAGTTAATTATTTTACAAATTAATTTTATTCAATTGTTTTGGGTTTTTAATAAATAGCCCTTTTATTTTTAAAGTCTAGCCTAAATACCAGCCCAATATCCCGTTTAAAATTAGCCCAAAACCTTAGGCCCAAGTATTAGGCTGCCCGACCTAATATTCTTAGCCAATCCTGGTTGTTGATCATTTTGATCAAACGGTCAGGATATTTCCTACCTTAATTAAACCAACGACCCCCTTAACCCTAATCATTCTCTACCCTTCCCCTGCCGTCACCTTTCCCTTTCTCTCTTAAACGCTCTCTAGCGGAACCCTAATTACCAAGAGCCATCACCGGCTTACACTGCTATTTCATGGCGTTTCTTCATCATCTCAAGCCTCTACCGGCCTCCTATTTGCTATGGTTTACTCGTCTCCTAGATCCTTGAGGATATTTCAAGGGACCTAGGCAGTTATGTTTTACACCTTGTGATTTCTTGCCTATTTCAGGCTAGTTGCTCAACATTGAGTAAGAATCTTATTATTTTCGTTACAAATCCATGGTTTTTCTCAGCCTATGTTCTCATCTCAGTTGTATTTTCTAAAAAACCTAATTTTTGTTCCCTATCTTCTCAGATCTGTATAGATATGAGACTATTCAAGCATATTTCACATGTTTACCTTGAAAGTCTTCTGGTTTTCAATTGATTTCCCATTTTCCTAAACAAGGGTTTATTATACAGTCATCTTCTCAAAGGTCTTACTGATTTTAAACGTTTAATCGATTATTCTTAAGTGTTATTGACTTATTTATGCTAAGATTGTCTGGACCCTAGTGGATTTATCTGAAAACCCTAATTATTGATGTTTTGCTTCGATTCTAAGTTTTTCCATGTTACCCGTTGCATTGTTTCATTCTTTATTTTGACTTACATGTTTTCCTTAGTCAGATTCATTGCTTTGTGATTTTTTTGTACTCTAGTTCATCCCTATTAGGGTTTCTAAATTATTTTCCGTCTAATTTCTCTATGTTTATGGAATTTTGCTTAGCATATCTTCTATTTGTGGAAATTGGTATTTGTCTAGAAATCAGTATCACTTTGAAACTTTCACTGACTAATTCTTGATTATTTCCTTGTTCATGACTTTAATTAGTCTTCTTGCCTTATTTGATTACCTTTAGTATCTACTGATTCCTTGCACGATTATTTCCTTGATTAAACCCCTAATTTTTCACTCTTTACTTCAGTCAGAATTGAATTTCTTTCCTTAACTATCTCCTATCCTTTACTGTTTGGTAATTACCCTTAATTAAGGGAAGACTATGTTGATTTTGCGTGTAAATTGATTATGTGATTTCCTTAATTGCTGAATGATGATTTCCTTTACCTTATTTTGTTCTGCTCCTAAACTACTATATAAACTCTCCTATATTTCATTTCTGAGACACGAACACAAGTTGAAACACACACACTTACATTCAAACTCGCTTTATTTTTTTCTCTTCTCTACTACCTGTAATATTCATTGGTCTAGCCGGCTATAAGCCAAGGCTAGACATTGACTTGCACCTGCTTTACATTATGCGCTCTCTTCCTTATCTGGCATGTCTCAGTTAAATTTTGAAGCCTAAACTCTATGTGTTTCATTACTGTACTAGTTCATTCGTTATGAATTCAATCCCTATTCCTATTTACTCTCTTGCTTAGCATGTTTAATCTTGTTTTATTCAACATGTAATCAGCATGTGCAACTATACTTGTTTATTCGATGTTCGACTAGCATGTCTATTTATCCCTTGTCTATTCTCATTTATTAATGAGATTATGTTAGTTACCTAATCTCTTAAGGCATTAAACTGACTGTAGTTGTGTGTCTGACTCTGTCCAGTGCTTCTTTGCTTTCAATATGGCTTTATTACATTGCCCTATGTCTCAATTACTAATTTTTTAATTCTAGAAAGCTCCTAAGTGTCCTATGTATTTGCTTCCTATATGTCTCCTTGTACCTGTCATGTGTTCCCTTAATGTGAAATCTATGTGTCCCCAACCCCCTTATCCCTGTCTGAAATCTGTTTGCAAAGTGTTCTAGAATCTGAGTGTTCTTTGACCTATTGATTGTTTGCTGATTTCAAAAGGTGTTTTAGTACTCTTCTCAAACTGTTTTTCTACTAAACTAGTTCTTATTTCAGAAAAAAAAAAAGAAAAAACTTTGCATTCCTAGAGTCATCTTGTGATGACCCAAAAAGGGGTCATCTTATGTGCATCTAATTTTGACTGTGTTCCGAGACCCCGAAAGCCACCATTAATCTCACCTTGATATGCGTGCGCAACCCGGGCGCATAGCAGGGAAGCCTTTATGTGAAAACTTGATTGAGAGTTAAATTTTTGATAAATTAATTGAATAAAGTTGACTTTGGTCAACATTTTTGGTAAACGGACTCGGATCCTTGATTCGACGGTTCTGTAAGGTCCGTAGGAAAATACGGGACTTGGGCATATGCCCGAAATCGAATTCCGAGGACCCAAGTCCGACAAATGAATTTTCAAAGAAAATTGTTTTATAAAAATATTAAAGGCTTATGAAAATGAACCTTGATGTAAAACCTGTGCTGCCGGGCCCGTATTATGATTTCGGCACTCGGAACAGGTTCAATATGTGTTATATAAGTTATCTGCAAAATTTGGTAAGAAACGGACTTGATTTGATTGGTTTCGGATCAAAACGAGGAAAATTGGAGTTAATGAAGTTTTGAGGTTTTTAAAGAATTTGAAATTTGGCTTGAAAGGTGATTTTATGTTCCCGAGGTTCGAATGAAATTCCGAGACCGGCAATAGTTCAGTCACGTCATTTATAACTTGTCTGCAAAATTTGAAGTCATTCTGAGCAGTTTAGGCCGGTTCGGCGCATTGAAGTGAATTCTAGAATTTCAAGTTCTTAGTTTTGATTCAATTTGGTTTTGGAGTGGAATTTTGAGTTTCGTTGTTGTTTTCCATGTTCTGGAAGTTCGAGCGAGTCCTTATCATGAATATAAACTTGTTGGTATATTTGGACGGGGGCTCGGGTGGGCCCAGGTGCCTCCCGAACACCACACGAGGCCAACAACCAGCTAAAACAACTGTTGGTGCAGCTGTTGCTGGTATGACCGCAGGTGCGGGACCGCTCCTGCTGTCCCAGCCTCGCAGGTGCGGATCCTCCGCTGGTGTGGAACAAATTCTTTATGAGCGGGTCCGCTGGTACGGAAACCCCTCCGCAGGCGCGACCTCATCCCCCTTGCCCAAAGTCCGGAGGTGCGAGCTCCAGGCCGCAAGAGCGGAACCGCTGGTGCGGACTCCTTCTCCGCAGGTGCGATGCCAGGGTCCTAGGACCTTTTTCCGCAGGGGCGGCGATTTTCTCGCAGGTGTGGGACCGCACCTTCGGTCCCAAGGTCGCAGGTGCGGAAATCACTGTTGCCAGCCCCCTTTAAATGTCCAAATTACGGGTTTTTCTTCATTTTACTCACCATCAACCTCCACTAAAGATCATCCAATTTTGGGCAGCACCTCCCACGACCACCCACCGTAAGAGGTAAGTTAAACCCCATAATCTTCTAGCTTTAACATTAATTCCTAGTTAAATTTACTACTAAATCATCTAAAAATCATAGAATTAGTAGAAATTTTAGGGTTCTTGAGGATTTTGTAACTTTCCATTTTAGGCCATGAATTCAAGTAGAAATCACACCTTAGTGATCTTTAGTCTATGGGTGAGTGATCCCTTCAAGAATTTTCGGAATTAGATCATGAGAGACCGGGGTTGGAAATTGGGAATTCGTCAAGAATGGCGATTTTATTGAATAACTAGGATAATTTCTCACATTGTGCATGCATTGATCTAATTTCACACCTTTTGACTAGTTGCGAGTCCTCGGGGATAGAGTTCAGAGTTTCGGGCGCAATTGTGGTCCGAGGGGTAGATTCGACACGAGGTGAGTCTCCTTTCTAACCTTGTAAGAGGGAATTGTCCCCATAGGTGATGTATATGCTATGTGTAAATTGTTTGGGGGCTAAGTACGCACCAAGTGTCGAGAGTCCGTACGTAGCGGCTATTATTGTTATGTCCGGGTAGCTAGGCCCACACCATGCCGTGTATGTTTCTCGTAATGCCTTACATGCTTTCTCGTAATGCCTTGTACGCTTTTCTTGTAATGCCTTAAATATGTTTTTCTCGTAATGCCTTATATGTTTTCCTTGAAATGCTTCATATGATTTATTGTGACGCCATATGTACCATGAAACTATGTTTTAGCATCGTGTTATTCTTCTGAGGCCTTATGGTAAGTAGAAATAGTGAAAATATATGGGATCGGGCCGTACGCCACGGCAGAGTTGAAAAGAAATTGTGAAATACATGGGAGCGGGCCGTACGCCACGGCAGTGTTGAAAGTAATTGAAAATATATGGGATCGGGCCGTACGCCACGACAGAGTTGAAAAGAAATTGTGAAATACATGGGAGCGGGCCGTACGCCACGACAGTGTTGAAAGTAATTGAAAATATATGGGATCGGGCCATATGCCACGGTAGAGTTGAAAAGAAATTGTGAAATACATGGGAGCAGACCGTACGCCACGGCAGTGTTGAAAGTAATTGAATATATATGGGGTCGGGCCGTACGCCACGGCAGTGTTGAGAAATTATGAAATATATGGGATCGGGTCGTACGCCACGACAGTGTTGAAAAGAAATTGAAATGAATATGGGATCGGGTCGTGCGCCACGGCGAGTGTAGAAGGTACCTTATAGGAGCGAGCCGTACGCCACGACGGATCTAAGAATTTGTGATTTTTTTTTCGTTCGGTGGTCTTACCTTGAAAGTGCTTTATTGTTTAGTTCAGAAATTGTTTGGATTCTTTTTCTGCTTTTGATATATATACTTGTTGCTTATTTCCCTGACATGCCTACTGTATTTCATCATATTCTATCATATGTTATCACTGCTGGACCTTAGTGAGTATCGAGTCGACCTCTCGTCACTACTTCTTCGAGTTTAGGCGGGATACTCACTGGGTACATATTTATTTAATATGTACTCATGCTGCACTTTCTTTTTTTTTCTGTACTTGACTGTACAGGTCCGGAGGCTGGTACGACTGATTATCAGGCTGGTGCTAGATATTGATAGCGTGGTCATTCTTCACGGTGAGCTGCTTTCCCGGCGACTTCCTAGCAGCACCCTGGAGTTCTTTTGTTATATTCTCTGTCCATTTCATTCAGACTGAGACCCTGTATATATTGTAGTCATTGTATATTCAGTAGTTGCCCGTGGCACTCGTGACACTAGTTCCTGGCACACACGTGGTGTATATTTTGGGTTGTTGGTTGTACATATGTTATGCGACATGCCTATTGGTTGATTTTCCGCACTTGTAGTTTTATTTCACATCACCGCCATTATCATGTTTATATCTGCTTAAAATTGGTTAAAAGAGGAAATTTGCGTAACGGGGAATGGTAACACTTAGTGTTTCTATATTGGCTGGCCTAACCTCGCCGTTGGGCGCCATCGCGACCTGTATCGAGATTTGGGTCGTGACACATCTCTATACTATTTTCAAAACTATGTCAAGCACTCTCACTTTACTCTTAGATCACTAGGTTCTGCCCCTCTAGTGTGTGTACTGCCTTGGGATCCCTTGAGATTCCTTTGAACTCTAACACACTAGGCTGGCCCTTCCACACCGCACATAATCAGTCCCTATTTTTTGAGAAAAGTCTTGGTATGAGCACTGTCCGGGATCTTTAAGATCCTTATGGAACTCTGACACACCTGGACACAAATTGGCAATGAGATTTCTGGGGATTTGAGAGCACACTGAAGGCCCGGTATTCCCAGGTTTGCTTTAGGCCTGCATCAGGCTCCCTATAGTATAAATTTATTTCATTTATGTAATTTATGCAATCCTTGTCTGTAATAATTCTTGTAAACAGATATTTGGGCAAATAGTGAAAAGGGAGGATAGCTATATGATCCTGTGGGGTAAAATTTTGTAGAAATCATGTTTCTAGGCTTTACTATACGTTGACTTGTTGTAGAAATCATGTTTTAGGTGTGCATGACGCACTAGATACTATGTTTAGGATTGATGTGCTTATTTGCATTGAATCATGCTAAATTTATGCATCAAATATCCTGCTTTAGGGCACTCATGTTTACTATTTCAGCATGTTGCATGTTATAGATTCTCTTTCTAGTTCTGATTTTTGCATAAGTTACCATCATTTAGAAATCCTGTTATGAGGTTAATAATACTGCCTACTAAAATAGTCATCCCTATGCGCATTAGATATCCTTTTTTAGGACTCTGTTTGTATCTGTTTTGAACCATGTCTATTTCGACTAAATAAACAACTGTCTATGGAAAGATTTATAAAACGGCCTCACGCATAGGTATCAAGTTTTATAAAATCACTTGTTATAACCTTCATCAATTAGATCAGCATGCAAGTAGGTTGAAATAACTTCAATTGTTTAAACAGTTTCTATCATTATGATTGCATATAGTCCCACGCCTAGTTTAATGTCCCTGTAAAAACTGAGAAATTGTGATCTGATTATATAAACTACTCATGTTATAAAATCAGTAGGCAAACCGATTAGGATTTTTTCACGCCGTTTTAAAAACATTGTTGCATATTCCGTGTTTCTAATGCACACCTAGATACTCTATTCTAGGACTACTCTTAAATTACCTAAATCTATGCTTGAGGCATGATATTTATTTGCTTATATGTGTGAAGGTGAACATGATCCCTTAACCGCTCCCCCTCTTTGATTTTCCTCTGTGTTATTTGATGTCGCCTAGATTTTGCCTTTTTTAAACACCTTAGGAAGGTCTAGAACTACCTAAATCTAGAGGTCCTAAACTCCTCCAGGACCAAGAGGAAGGGACGGGTAACAGCACGCTTAGTGTTTGTTAATAAACTCGCTTATATAACCTCTAAGGGGTGGGATAATGGGTAGTAAAAGGATATGATGACCTGTGCGCTAATGCAATGTGTAGCCCCTATCATTGAGGAGTGGTTACCGGGCATTGAAAGGATATGATCCTATAGGATAAACAACTTAGGACCTCCCTCATCCTTTTAAATATGTGTGCTTAGACTGCTTACCTGTTAATAGTCTTCATTTCTTTTCATATGTGTGCTTAGACTAATTCACAAAGTAAGTTTGGCGGGGACCCACCGTTGTGGACCTGGAGGGATGCCTAACACCTTCCCCTCGAAGTAATTTCAAGCCCTTACCCAATCTATGGTAATGCAAATTGGTTCCATGAGTTACTCGTAATAGGTGTCGTAACACACCTAAATTCGTTAGGTGGCGACTCTTCAACTTCTCGTACCCCTTTCCAAAAAGGAAACGAGTTGTCCCAATAATGTCGAACACCCTGACTATCCGTAAAGAGAGACAAAGGGGGGCGCGACAACTACAATGTATGAATGAAGCCTCAAAGGTCATGCAAATATGATTAATTCACGTAAATAGCTTCAGCAAGAGATTTATACGAAACTATTTAGCATAATAGCAACGAGATTTTACGATCCTAAGTAAGTACGGTGCAATCTTTCTGAAGAATATCATATGGATTTTCCCCCACTTGAATCTGCCATTACGTGTTGACGCAAGACGTGTGTTAGAAGAACTATCAAGGAAATCAGTCCAGGTATGTTAAGGCTATCCCTTCCTTCTTTTGGAATAATCTATACGACACGAACGAAACGAGCAAATGAACAAAGTCCATAAATGACTCTATTGATACCCAATTTTTCCCAAATTATTTTAAATATTACCTACATGCTTCAAAATCACTCTTAGCAATAATGAGTCTTTTTTCTAATTTTTTTCATATTTTTATTCGAATTATTCCCTATTTATTCCATATTTCGTATTTTTCATAATTCACAAATTATGCTCTAAATAAATCTCAAAATGTTTTCCAATTTAATATGTCATTTACAATCACTTTTTACTTATTAAATTTCAATTATTTCATAAATTGACCAATTGAGTACTATTTAATTAAAATTACAATTGTTTTGCAGTTATAGCCTAATTAATCATTTTATACCCTTAAAATCAGAATTCATGTCTTTTATATTTTTTATGTTGTCTAATTATTGTAATTATATTTATTTTTTAACTTAATTTCATTTTATACAATTATCAGCTATTTTATTTACTTAATTATCTATTTTCATGGGTATTTAACACCTGGCCACATTTTATTTACTTTCTAGCCTAATTTTAATCCTAACCTACCCAATTAATCAACCCAATTACAACCCAAACCCAAACCCAAAAATACTCAGCCCAAATCCTAATTTATACCCGGCCCAACCCTGTGATTGATCTGAGCCGTTGATCAATTTGAATCAACGGCCCAGATGATTCATTAACATAATTAACCCCTGATACTACCCCAACCAACCCATCATTCTTCACGACTCACTCTCTCTCTATCTCTCTATCTCTCTCTGTGACGCTCTAGTTCTCGCTAGAAGTCTCACTGACTTCTCCTTCTCCGATGAGTTCCATCCACCCTCTCTGGTTGGTTTCTCACCGGAAACCGTGGGTCTTCATTATCTCATGGTCATCCACACCTCTCACCTGCTCAGTGACGCCCTGAGTTCTTCAGACGAGCCTGGAGCAGTCCACTCACCTCCTTTGAACCTCTTGCCACTTTCCGGCCAACCCCCGGCCGTTTGAGTAAGTTTACATGTCCCTCCGGCCTAATCTACGCCATCTATGAGGTTTTCCCTCTTTTATGGGTTCCACGAAACCCTAATCATCTGTATTTCAATTTTTTTTTTAAGATCTGTTTACATTCTTACAATATTATGAGGTTTCTCTATGGTTTTCTCCGGAAAATCTCTTTTTTTTTTAACAATTTCAAAGCTAGGGTTTCTCAACCCTATTTTCAAAGGCAGTTTCTTCTTGATTTTAGTCATCTATACCATGTTTAAGAAAGTATCTCATGATTTTTGTTGTTCTAACTATTATTGCGAGAAACCCTAGTGTTCTATGTGAATCCTTGTTGTTTGACTGTGAGTACTCATGTGTCTCTTCATGACTTTCGCTTGATTCATTATTATGACCTCTTATTGTTGATTCACTATGAATATATCTTCGTGTCTATCAGTGATTGTCATTTAAATGTTTGACCTCTACTGTACTGGCTGTCTACTTGTCGATTTATGTCGATCCTGTTGTGTAAGAATCCCCAGGCACTGTGATACTTTCCTTAAATACACAATTTTGTATTTTCCTTTTGTAATTCTGTACCACTTTTCGAATTCTTTCTATATCTATGTGTGATACATTCCTTGAATACACAATTTCATATTTTCCTTTTATAATTCTGTACCAATTTTGAGTTCTTTGATTATTTATGTGGTGCTTTCCTTAACCATCTCGGATTCTCTGTGATTGTAATTGAATCCGAGATTCTTTCAGTCTATTTTCAAACTAATACCATAATTGGCTTTATAAGTGCAATGGTACTTCAACTTTCCTTAACTATATACTATGTACTTGGCTTTATTTATGTATTATGTGATTCCCTTGACTTTAATTAAGCAAAATCAGTCTTATGAACTGATTGCTTTTCCTTTTTGAACTTGACTCTTAATTAAAGGAGTCCAGTGTTTAATTGATACTAATTGGTTGTATTTCCATAACTGTGCACCCTTTACCTTATGACCTACTCGTTTGTAATACTATATATACTCTGTCTTCTCTCTTTGCATAACACACTAAGACACACACTAAGATAATGAGTCGGCTAAAAGCCAAGACTGAGCAATCCTTGTTGCTCTCTCTTGCTTCTGTGCACTACTACCTTGCTGCTGTTCTATTGTCCTGCACACCACTGTTTGCTGCACCATTCTCTTGCATTTTGATGTGCTATATCCCTTGACTGGTATATCCCTAATCTAAGTTTACAGTACCCCAACACAATATGTTTCAGTTCTTGCTAACATACTTGTTATTCCTTATATGCTTTATCTTATGGTTCTATTGCCTACCCTGTAATTAGCATGACTATGTGATGTCCTTTTCTTATTCTGCTTTTCCCATGTGATTCTCTATAACCGCTTAAGTCCTGTGTAATCAGCATGCCCTTAATATTTTTCCTTTCCTCTTAGTCTAATATGTCTCATGTTCCTTCTATAATTTTGTGTGAAATTCATGCAACTAGCATACTTATTTGTCTATGGGTTAGTTGTTGTTACCTGCTCTCATCCCCTACTTAACCTCCTATGTTATAAATCTGCCCCCTCATGATACCTGAATGTTATGCAGTCCTGTTTCTATCAATCTATGGTGCTTTGTGACAATTATGTGATAAATATGTGAATCTGTAATCCTATTCTCCTGCTAATGTGAGAAGCAATTGTCCCCAACTCCCTTATCCTTGTTTGTGTGTGCTCTTTCTTGAGTTCTGTTTCTGTTGGATTAGTGGTTGCATTGCCTCTCCTTTTTGCAAACTGTTTTACCAAACTCTTCCATTCTCTAATGTTTTTTCAAAACTGCTATTTCAAACTATTCTTTCAAACTCAATACTCTATAAACTCTAAGCACTTCCCACTACTCTTAGACCCTCTAGGATCCACCCCCTCAGTGTGAGCAATGCTTAGGGACCTTGAGTTCCCTCTGAACTTTGACACACTGAGGCAGGTAATTCTACACTACACCAATCTCAACTTTGATAACTGCTGGGTGCTGGTATTGGCCAGGGCCCTTACAAGGACCTTTGGGATCTTTGCCGCACCCAGGATGTGTAAGTCTGTGAGGCTCAACAGGGGTGAGGCTGGAAGGTTGGGCATGTTTGAAGGCTCTCTATAGAATAACTTCTTATTTTTCTTTGCAATTACTGTAATTCATTTGCTATGGCCTGTAATGATTTTTAAATAAACTATTGGGGCTGGATAATGGATATGGGACGGGGTGTGCATGTTTAGTGTAGTAACGGGTAGAAATCATGACTATAGGATTTATTTCCCTATGTGTGCGATAGTACCCTGCTTAGGACATGCATATAATGCAATCGAAATCCTGTGTAGGTTTTTATTTCAGCATGTCTATTATGTTCCTATCATTTCATAAGCCCTGATTAATAACTACAACAAATTGTATAATGTATGGTTACTGCATTTCATTAGCATTTAATTTAGAAATAATGTCCTTAGGGATCCTTGTGTGCATTAGATGTCACGTTCTTAGGACTTTACCTTCAGCAGGTTTGTTTCAATTTATATTTTGTTGAACACCTAGTTAGCCTGTATCTAATCTGATAATCTTGTTAAAATGTGCAAATATAGCATCACCTCCTTTTAAAATCTGACTTAAATATGCATGTTCACCTTTTAACATAAGTAGGCAATGTATACGACACCTAGGCAAACCTTAGGCCTAATACGCACTAAAACCAAAATAAGTCGCTCAATACTTGGCTGGTCTTAGGGCTAGTTTGCCTCTTTTGAAATCCTTAAAATCTTGCTTCTTTCACTCTTGTTTTCTGAAGTTCATTTCATTTCTTTCTAAAAACTCCTGCTCTGTTCCTAGTTATTGATTCTTGATATTGTGCATTCACTCTCCTTCTTACTAAATCTCCTTTAAACTCTTGGTTCTTGTTCTATTTTGAATTATTAGGTTTTAAAGTAAGTCACACCTGCTCAAGATACTCTGTTTATTTAAAATCTTGCTTTGCTTCTGACTATTGATTCTCTAAAAGTTATTCATCCTTTTATTGAAAGTTTTCTAAATGTCGCATCCTTTTTGATACTGTCCCTAGACTACTGGATTTTCAATCAATCACTCTCCTCTAAACTGCTCTATTTTTAACTGAACTTCTTGTTTATTACTGAGTTTTTCCAAAAAGAAATGCTTGAAACCCCAATGCTTTCCTACTCAAACTCCTGTATTACTTTTAGAGACAATCCTAAAGGTATACATTTTCTTATTCTTAATGTTGATTTTTAGCTCCTCATCCACCTTTAACGGTTGAGTTTTGAATTTACTACATCCTTGCTAAACTAATTTTCTAAAACGGTTTAATGAAGTCCTAGGAATTACTAGGCTCTCGAATTTCAATAAATGAACTCTCACTCGATTTACTGATTTTTCAAAAGCTCTTTAAATTGTCATGAACTCCTGAGTCTTGAACGCTGTTTTAAATTCCTTCAAATATCTGCGACTGCTATTTTTGAATCCTTCAGCCTTAATTAACTCTCTCTCTGGTTTGAACTCACCTTACTGCCCTCTACTAAAATTCCTATTTTTTGAACTCCTGTCTTGAGACTTTAGTCGTGTTTGAGACGTGCCATTTACATATCTATGTGTGGAGGGATTTGTGAGCTATTCTTTGTCTTTATATGTTCCCCATATGTGTAGTCCTACTTGTTTTTGTATGTCGCTTAGCATTTTTACTTTTAAACCTAGGGGTTCTGCCTAGTTCCTGCCTTGTAGGATTAGTAGTCCTAAACACCCTCCAGGACTTATAGGATGGGACGGGTAATGGCACGCAATAAGCTTTCGTGACCAACACATGCGTTTAAATAACCTTATGGGGTGGGAAGGGTAGAATACGGATATGATGACCGGTGCGCTAATACCACGTGTAGACGCCTCCTCGAGGTGTGACATACCGGGTATTGCATTGAAATGATCCGTATTAATTCAAACTTAGGACACTTCTTTTTAAAAATGTTTATGTTATTCGAAAACCTTTAAAGATTTTCATACTTGTTTTAAATCCCCTCATATGTGAACCTTATTTGTTACTTGCTCGTCGTCCAAATTCACAAAACTTATTGGTTGGGGCCCACAGTTGTGGATCCTGAGGGGTGCCTAATACCTTCCCTTGGGGATAATTTCAAGCCCTTACCCAATCTCTGGCAACGCAAACTAGTTCATGAGTTTCTCAACTCTAGGTGCCCTAATGCACCATAAACATCGTTAGGTGGCGACTCTTCCTTAAACCCCTTCTTTTAAGGAGTTGTCCAGAATGTCATCAACCCGATCTCTCCGTACCTAACCCGTGCGATAGAAAAAGGGAGCGCGACAGCATGGCGACTCTGCTGCGGATATATTTCTTAGGCTTATACCATTACAATCTGCTTTATGAATTTGGGCTTTTAATTGTCATTTAAATGCTTACACCTTTCCCTATGTCCCGTTATATGCTGTTGATTGTTTAATTTTTTCAAGTATTTATTTCACTTGAACGTAACTAACATATCTTCATGTTTTCTTTTTAACCGCTTTCCATTATAACTGCTTTATTTCCTTTCTTTTCCGCTTTCCTCAACGTGATAATACATGCCTATCTGTTTAAATGCTTATTATTGCATATCATGCTCCGCATTCATATTCCACTCGTGCCAAACAAATCCTATAGCAACGCTTACAATAAGTGGTTGTGCTCTTCCAATATTATCACCCCCTAAATTCGGAAAGGCGTATGTGCGGTAAAACTAGTCGATCAGCGGTGCAGTCGACAGTTCCGTGCCTTCCCCCTTGAGTTGTCCGCTCAAGGGTACCAGTCTAAAACCCCAATAGAAACCTTACTCTATTGTATGTTGCATGCATCATGGTCAAACCTAGCCAGACTAATGTGTTGTCCACACAATAGCCATTAAGATAGCCTTGTCCAAAGTCCATAGGGTTTCCCTGGAACCCAAAAGGACGCCTTCACGTTCTGTGAATTTATTTGGAGAACTTAAATGCTCATTGCTAAGTATTGGTTTTAAATAGTCGAGTCCGGTAGGGGTAAGGTCCTAACCTATTTATCTTGCAGAAATGAGGCACGAGGTCCCCAGAGTCGGCATGGTCACCAACATCCACCCAAAGCTTCTGAACTGGTGGGAAGACTTGCATTCAAGCGACAAAACAACAGTCAGAAAACACCTGGGCAACTTGCTTTCTCTTTTGGAAATTCAGCCAAATAACATGATGATAGAGGTTGCTACCACACTCTGGGATTGTGATCGGTCGGTTTTTCAGTTTGGGAACAATGAGATGACACCGCTGCTAGAGGAAATAGGGGGTTTGGTTGGTTTGCCTTGGGAGTCTCAAGGGTTATTGATGCCTGAAAACCGAAAATGCCAGAATTTTCTCAAGATGATGGGACTGAAGAAGAATCTAGATTTAGTCTGTTTGGAAGACTCGCACATCCCCTTTGACTACATGTACGAGAGGTATGGCCATAGTCACTCCTACCGCACATACCGGGAAGAATTCACCCTTACCTCTCTAGGGCACATTCACCGCCGTGTGTTTGTCTTCATATTCTACTTTTTGGGATTGATGGTCTTCCCGACGAAGAAGGGGAGAATCCACACCAGGTTGGCCATGGTTACAAAAACTTTGATGGAAGGGATCGATGGACATGATTTCAGCATTGTACCCATGATCATTGTCGACATATACCGAGCCTTGAAGAACTGTCAACGAGGAGCAAAACATTTTGAGGGTTGCAACCTACTACTCCAGCTCTGGCTCACCGAGCATCTACAAAGGGGTGACTACTGTCAAGACATACATAGGAGAGTTTGGGACGATCATATCGCTTTCCATCATCCAAGGCGTATGAACTATATCCCCGACATGTTTGCACTGCCAAAAAATTCCAAGGGATGGGTTGATTTATTGGGAGATTTGACCGAGAATAAAATCCAATGGATGTTCGAGTGGTTCCCGACCGACGAGTTCATCATTCGAACCAGAGATACCCCGTTACTGATATTGATTGGTCTTAGAGGGACATACCCTTACGTCCCGATTCGAGTCATGAGGCAGGAAGGGAGGAAGCAAGTCATCCCAAGGGTCGAGAAAATGAGTCATCTCAAGGCGGACTTCCAAAATGATGACAGCCCTCACAAGTGTCAAGCTCAGCAATTGTGGCACTACAAGATCCGTTTAGAGAAGGATACTATCAAACCTGAAAGGTATCACGCTGGTTTCTCTCCTTTCTATCTGGAATGGTTGGAAGATAATTGGGGAGGAAATCCTTAGCCAGGTTTCACTCAAGGACATAGGGTCATAGACGAGAAGGCCGAGGCAACAACCAAGTTCAACCAGCTGCGCAAAAGGCTCTGTGACTGTGAAGAAGATCATCACAAAATCCACATAGCTAACAAAAAGTTGATCGAGGAATGGAAGGACATGGCCATCACTTCCACCCAAAGGTTAACTCACTTGGAACGAGGCATCGTTGACTTGGAAGAGAAATTCCTTAAGAGGATCGAAACTTCTCAAAAGACCGAGGGAGCTGAAGGAGGAATTCTAGCCAAGTCCTATTTGCTGTTGGGACTTCGCGAGATGGGAATGTTGATCAAAGCGAGTAGAGGCACCGAGTCTGGGGAAGGTCCTTCTGAGACCAAATAGATAGGATTTGTCTTTACTTTACTTTTTGATATAATAAGGCCACTGGCCATTAGTAACATTTTATATTTTCGTATTCCTAGAGTCAAGTCGGATTTGTCTATTTTTCGTCATCAATAAAATGAGGCATTTAGTATTTAAGTTCTCCAAATTAATTTGTTGCTAGGCCTACCTCGGGCATAAAGAGGTTCCCCAACTTAGGATGCATTTTACATTTTCGCATTACGTGTTTAAATTATCGCAATATTCTTTATATCTCCACTAACATCACTACCTTTTTGTTAATTATTCCCCTTCCCCAAAGGTTAGTTCGTGCACTCTGGCATCAACAACTTATTGCACAAGATCGAAGGGTCCTCCTCCTACTCCTCCTCCCAGTCCTCCCAAAGGAAAAAGGAAGGGTAAAAGTAAAATGGCAGATGCAAGAAGTACTAGGAAAGACAACAGGGACGAACAGGTTGAGATCATTGATGGTCAGGGTATTCAGGTTCTGCACGAGGGTATGTCTCCACTAGAGAAGAAGCTGCTAAAATTCCAAGAGGAACTTTACCAAGTGAAGAATTTGGCCCACTTATCATTCTCCCTCAATGTTCTAGACATTCACTTCCCAAATACTCTGAACCCCACTTTACCCCAAAGCACCCCAAAACAACCCAATTACCCCAAAGATCCCGTTCCACCATCACCACGCAACTACAATACTCCACCTCCCCAGGATCAGACAAGAGACCACTTCCAGGCTTATGACAACCCCATTTATGTGGAAACTGTAGCTCTCCCCACACCACATACATATTAATCTGACGAAAAGGACAAGCTCATCAGGAATCTGGCCGAGGAACTCAAGAAATTGACCAACCGAGTTCAGGGCGTCAAATAAGTTAAAGGGGTTGAAGGATTGAATTATGAGGACCTTTGCATAGAGCCCGATGTCGAATTGCCCGAGTGTTCGAGATGTTCGATGGTACTGGTGACCCAGGAGTCCATCTGAGGACTTACTGCGACAAATTGGTCGACGTGGGAGAAGATGAAAGGATCCGCATGAAGCTCTTCATGAGGAGTTTGAAAGGTGATGCATTATCCTGGTAAATCAATCAAGATCCAAAGAAATGGACTAGTTGGGTGAATATGGCTACGGATTTAATGGTGTCACGACCTAAACCGATGGGCCGTGACGGGCCGCCGGTACCTTACCCAACCGAGTACCAACTTAGCGTATCTTTCTTATTACATTATTACATACATATGACATACGAGCCTAATAGGACAACACAATCCTTTATCCGTAAAATCCTTTATGTACACGACGTATGTCTACAAGCCTCTAAGAGTACATAAATATCATAAAGGTCGGGACAGAGTCTCGCCTTACCAAACAATATGTGTCTAAATCATACTAACCAAACGAGCAACTCCGAAGAAAATGGAGTGCACCAACATCTTCCGCTGAGCTTATAGCCTACTTGGAGGGCTCTCGACCTGTCTATCAGGACCTACGGGCATGAAACGTCGCATCCCCAGGCAAAAGGGACGTCAGTACGAATAATGTACTGAGTATGTAAGGCACATAAATAAATACATAAGAGACATGGAAGAGATATAGAGTAATTGACTCAACCTGTATGTGTAGATAACTCTGTAAATAATAAATCACTTTTAGTATCATGCATATGCGTATGAATGTCATGTCGTGCATAGGTATATGTTTCATAACATCATCAGCCTCTGAGGGCATCCCATCATATCATATCGGCCACTGTGGGAAAAATCATCATTGTATACCAGTTGATCAGGTGGTGGTGCGTATATAACGCCATAACCTTTCCCATATCCCATATACATATATATACGCGTATATAACGCCGTTTGAATATACATACATATATACGCGTATATAACGCCGTTTGAATCATATTTCAGCCACGGTGGGCAACATCATCATCATATACCAGCTGATCAGGTGGTGGTGCGTATATAACGCCATAACCTTTCTCATATCCCATATACATATATATACATACATATATACGCGTATATAACGCCATCTGGTCATGGGTGAACATGCATGTATAAATGCATGAAATACATATGAAATATGTCAATAAAATCCCTCGGTACGTCATAAGGCCATTATGCCTCTGTTTAATATCATGAGATAAACTTTACCAACTTACATATTTCTGAGACCCATGAACATATGATAGAGTAATTTGACACGTGGAAGGATAAGAATATACATATCTGTAGCATTTCTACGAATAGAGTATTTTATGGAAATTGTGCATTTTCTCGTTTCGTTCATGTCGTATAGATCATGCCAAAAGAAAGAAGGGATAGCCTTAACATACCTGGACGGTGATCCTAAGCCCATACATAAACTTTAGAATAACATGCCAAATATTTCCAGCTAGCAAAATCAGTGATGTATTGCACCAACTCTCATTAATATGCTTTCTTTCCTAATCTACAACTGGGAGGTTTTATTGTTGAACAATTACTCTATCTAATGTCAAAACTTGACATAAATGTGAATGTCACTCACTGGAAACCAACATATTGTATGAAACATTATTCTTGTCAAGCCTTCATCGTGAAACAGTGATGAAGTGACTTTCTTGGATTTTTTTAAATCCTTATATCTTTAAGAACGTAGGTGATTTTCAAGTTCTTTATTTGACATATAAGAGTTCCCCTTTTT
>ML273610.1:0-25303 GCA_005239495.1 Nicotiana undulata
GTTCCGGCAAGGAGAAATCATCATTTACAACATCAACAAATGCCCGACAAGGGTCTCAACTATGACCAACCTCGCATTAGAATTACAATTTCATCAATGTAAGCCTCAACTGAAATAAATCACTCAATAACTCTTCACGTCATGAAACAACATCAAGGTATCACTTTTTAATTCACCAATTACTCACAGTGCGGGGGATATTAAGAACATAGNTATACGTTGGATATGAGTTGCACATAGCAAATAAGACTCTACACCTAATCCCTAAAACTGAGGTTAAGCCAAACACTTACCTCGGCTCCCAAGACAATGCAAGTCAAGCCCCAATCATAGCCTTTCCTCTCGAATCCAACTCTGAATCGGGGATATCTAGACATAATAGATTTATTAAAATCAATAAGTGCCCAATAAATCAATTTCTAAGCCAAGTTATGCATTTCCTACTATTCTTCCAAGAATACTAAAATTCGACCCCGGGCCCACACGTTTAGATTTTCGAAAATTCATGAAGGAATCAATTACCCGGAGTCTAAGGATCGAAGTTATGTAATTTATTCAAGAATTTATGGCCTAACATGGAAAATCACGAAATTCCTAAGAACCCTAAAGTTTACTACCTAATTCAATGATTTTAGGTGGTTTATTAGTGAATTAAGCTAGGAATTATTGTTAAAATTAGAAGTTTTATGGGGTTTTACTTACCTCTTACAGTGGGTGGTCGTGGAAGGTGATGCCCCAAGCTTGGATGCTCTCTAATGGAGTTTGAAGATGGAAGGAATGAGGAAAACCCAAAGTCAACTTTATTCAATTATTCAATTCAGAAATCCCATTTTTATCAAATTTTCACATAGAAGTCTCCCGGCTACCTGCCCGGGCTGCGCACGCATATCGACGTGAGATTAACGGAGGCTTTCGAGGCCTCAAAACACAGATTTAGCTAGAATTACTTAGGATGACCTTTTGGGTCATCACAGAAAGCCTTTAACTTCAACTTGTTAAATTTGGATAACACCATGACTTAAAAATGAGCAAGTTTACAATATGAATCCAGTTTATCTTAAGACCAATTTTAACAGTTTGGAAAATATGTCTTTAAGCAAGTTAATGTTAGCAACTACACCAAGGAACCTGACAAGAATAACTATAACAACATTGAGAGCCAATTGAATAACTGTGTTGACAAAATGCTTAAGACGCTGCCTTCTTCTGAGATACTTCCGAAGAATGAGGTTCTTGGTGGATATATATTTGTTTGTAACAATGATACCATGCAAGAAGACTTAAAGAGGTTGTTGTTCGATTCGAGTGTGTTGGAGGTGAATTCGAAAGGATAAGTCGTAATTGAGCAATGAGTGGCCTACAAAATTGAGGTAAGTGTTTGGTCTAACTTTGGCTTGAGGGAATATGACTCCCCATTTGTTTGCTATGTGAAATGCATGGACATGGTGTATAGGTGAGGTGACGAGTATCTATGCACCACCCAAATTGTTTGTTAAACATGATCCCTTCCCCTTCCCCAACTTAATTGATTATTGTCCTAATTGTTATATATGTCATTATTGTTTCTATGACTATTTTGCCCTATTAATTTATTGTTAGATATTGTTGTGACTATTTCGGAAAAAGTATTGGTTGTTTGAGTTGTTCTTCCTTGTGGTATAAGACGGTCAAGAGGTTTGGCATTGTTTTACGAATTTTATATATTTTGATATTCTTGTTAGTTTCATGGCTGAGATGATATTGATGCAGTTTCTTATTTATAATTGTTAAGACAAAAAAATATTGTGAAAGACTTGGCCTCAGTTGTGAAAAATTATAAATAAATTGATATGATATGTCTGGTGGGAGAGGGTTGCATGCCGCAACAAGGAGTGATAAGGGTGGACGGGTGGGATCGGGTTGCACGCCGCAACAAGAGCAATAAGGGTGATATATTTAGGTAGGAGCAATAAGGGAGGACAGGTGGGAGCGGGTTGCACGCCGCAACAAGGAGCGATAAGGGAGGACATTTATATTTTACTGATTTTCAAAGAAAATAAAGTTTTGAAAAGCTTAAATATTTATTTTACTATTCTTTATATATTTTTGACATCATTTTCATCTAAAGTTAGAGATTTGAGATTTGAAAGTTATTTGAGAAATGGTTATTGCTGAGACCTGAAAAGGCAGCTGAGTTATTCTAATTTGTTGCAGCATTTATTTAATTATTTGTTTAGATTTCCTTTCTTGTTTTATATTCATTGCCTCGGTTATATTTTTTTTCTTGTTCGTGTAGAATTGTGTTATTGTGTTGTTGTAGATATTATTGTCACAGGTTATATGTTGTTAATGCCCCGCCTTAGCCTCGTCACTACTTCGCCGAGATTAGGCTCGGCACTTACTCAGTACATGGGGTCGGTTGTACTTATACGACACGTTGTGCTCTTTTGCACAAATCCAGGTACTAGTCAGCAGTAGAGGATTTCAGGACGACCACCTATTCATTTGGAGACACGAGGTACATCTGCCGGCGTTAGCAGATTCCGAGAGTCTTCTCCTATTTTTGCATACACTGTTTTATATTATTCAGAATAGTTACACTATTTCTTTCAGCCATTATTTGTAGTATTCTTTAGTAGTTCGTGGATTGTGACACCAGACCCTGGGGTAGTCTTAGAGTTATTATTAAAATAAATTCGTGGTTCGTTCTATTTAATCGGTTAATATTATTATTCTGTTTTATTGTTGTCGAAAATCATTCTAATTCAGTTCATTTGGAATTTATTTAGTTATGCTTAAGTAATTAATTAAGGAAATAAATTATTCGATTTCTAAAATTGGCTTGCCTAGCAAGTGTGGTGTTAGGCGCCATCACGATCATTAAGGTTGGGAATTTGGATCGTGACACCGTTTTTGCCCAACAATATCTAAACATGATTTAGTAATAGTCTTTTACCTTCATGAAGATATCAATATCAGGATCTGGCTTGATTTTAGCTGCTTTTTCTCTTCTTGACATTTCAACCAACATATCTGCAAAAATGTTCCAAGAAACATCAGTTGATATGTCTATGTTAGTTAAATCTCCACGGCAAATGTTAACCATAACGAGACGAGCTAGATGGTTGAAAATAAGTGTGAGGTGCCCGCACAAAAGACCATCCGTGGGAGAAGTCTGAGTACCCTGTGAGCTACTGGTGCTTCAGCCTTTGGCTTTTCAGGGAGTTTTTTGTCCACCCTCGTTATTTTTTGTTTTATTTGTGCAACGGGGACTATGCATGTTTTAAGTGTGGGATGGGAAGTATGCTACTTATGATATTGTTGTATAATTTGTATAATTGGTTTTTAAATTTTTTTTAGTGTTAACTAGTTTTGTTTAGTTAGTTAGTTTTTGTTTTTAAATTTTATTTTCAGTTTTTAGTTTTAGTTAGTGTTACAAAAAACAATTGAAAAAGAAAACAAATATATAGAAAAAGCTCGAACTTTTCCCGATGATGGATATGTTGGACAATTTTCTTGAGGGATGAAGTCCGATTTAAAAATACAAAAAGATTTTTTTTATTTTGTAGGACAGTTAGGTAGTATCCCTTGATTTTTCTTTGGGCACCGGTTCTTTTCCAAGGGTGTAGCTCGAACTGGGCACTTTAAACTTTAACTTTGTTTTAGGAGTAGTGAGGAAGAAACTGAGTAACTTGAAAATACCCACTGACATGTTTGATGTCGGCATATTAGGTATGACATACATTCTGCTTCCCCTTGTATTGGGTTTGACATGTGATGCCTAAGAAAAATTAAATAGCCTATTTTGCGACACCTTAGCTCAGTTGCTTGACTTGTAAGTCACATAGTGCAATATTGCTTAATTTTCTCAATTATGTATGCTTTCTTGACTTGAGAATTAAATAAAACCGTTGTGATTGGGTCATGTGCAATGTGTGTGTGAGGTTTAGTTATCTTCTATGCTATCCGGTGTAGTATAAAACTTGCCTCGTGTGTTAATTGAAGCGAAATTGTAAGTTATGCTAATCTAGGAGATGCCGTAGGCATTTTCTTGCTTGTTCAAGGATGTACTTGTCCACAAAAATAAAAAAAATTCATTGATAACCCCTTTGAGCCTTTTGACCTTTTCTTTGGTACCCACATTACAAGTCGTATCCCTATTTTGTTCTTAAATTGAGATTTTTTCACCTTTACATCCTAAGGCATTTCGTCGCTAAAAGAATTAGGGTGAGATATTGGGGATTAGTTTTGAGTGGAGTCGTGGAAGGGCCCTTTGGTGCATTAAAATTGAAATCAAAAGCCACTAGCCAATGAAATTTCATGTATAGAGTGTGTGGAGAAAAAAATATTGTTGTAAAAGAAAGAAGAAAAAAATGATAGAAGAAGTATGTAGAAAAAGATACACACCTCCAAATTTTATTAATATGTGCTAGTGGGAGTATAGAGGTGCTTAATTGAAAAGGGGCTATGTTGAATATGGGTTGTGGCAAGTGAATTGGTTAAGGAGAATATGTGTTGAATTGTGAATGTAGTGTATTAAAGTGCTTAGGAGGGTAGCCACTATTCCTAAACATATCCTACCCGTCCCTTAGCCTACATTACAACCTTAAAAGTCCTAATTGATCCTAGATTTGGCTAACTTAAATTAGTGGAGATCTACACTAAGGGCAAGCTTATGGTACGACCACGGGATGCATATGAATGCTTTGTGAGAGTGAGTGAAATTTTTGTTCAATTGTGTGATGTCCTTAAATTATGTTCAAAAGCATATTTGAATGTGTGAACTAGTTATATTCACTCTTTGTTATTGGTGAGGGCACATGATCTCATGAGCAATTGGTAATGTTGTAAACTTTCTTGTTGGGTAATTGCGTGAATTGAGAGAGCTTAGTGGTTACAAGTTGACTTTTGAGGTTTGGTGGTTGCAAATAGGTTGTTGGTATGAGTGATTAACTTGTTATACTTGGGCTTGTTTAAAGAAAGGGAAGAATGTGAATTTTTGTATGTTCATATTTGATTGTCGGTATCAATCATAGTCAAGTGGTGAAGTGTGTGGTTTAAAAGTAAAATGCTCCTTGTTAATGAACTTTGTACGTGTTGGAGGGTAGTATTTTGTCCCATTGCTCGAGGACGAGCAAGAGTCTAAGTGTGGGGTGTTGATGTTTAGCTTAAAGTGTATATATTTCTATGTATATCGCCTCATATTTTAGTTTTATTTCGTGCGTTTTAGATGTTAAATGTGATGATTAATATTAATTTGAAATGTTTTTATGTTTAGGAACGATTCGGGATCAATTGGGGGAGAAACGCGGAAAATTAGAGCCAAAACGAACGAAACCGAGAAAATTACGAAATTGGGTGCCACATGCAGCGCCCAGCACCACCTGCGGCGCTGTGGGAAGTACCTAAATTAGGAGTAGCGCCCTGGTGGGCGCCTGGCGCTACCCAGGGCGCCGGTGAAGGTATTTTCTCCTATTTTGCTCGGGACACGGTTATTTCGGCCCTAGACCTACCCAACACGTATAAAAGCAAGTCTAAGCTTATTTTTGAGAGAGGAGGACGTTTTTGAAAGGAATACACAAGAACAGAGCCGCCGTGGAGGCCGAAATTCATCAAGTTCCATTTTTCTTCCATCAAACTTTGTAGTTTTTATGTTTCCTTGTATGATTTTTTGTTTTGCTACCATGTCTATGTGGAGCTAAACCTCACGTTCTAGGGTTGTGGTTCTTTCATGAATATTGTTATTTTGATATTGGTTTTGGTTTCTTGATTTATCATATTGGTTTATTTATTCAATCATGCACTTAATTATTTGATTGCTTGATCACCAACTGAATACTATCTACGAATCTAGAGTTGAACTCGAAAGTGGGAATTCTAGATTGCATATAGGATTGAATAGAGCAAGTTGTTGAACCTGGGCATCGGGGAACGGATTCATGATTAGGATAGACATATACCTAATTTCCTTGCTTGGTTGATTTGCAGGTATTATAAATGTGTTCTTGCTTATTCTAACTCCATAGATATATAGGCGCTAGGTTAGCTTGAATGGGCGAGTAAGAACTCGACAGATTCTTATGAGCAATATTAACCCTGTTAACCAATAAACTAGATAAATTTGTTAGTCAATTCAATTGAAGAATATAATAGGAATTATAGATAGCCCATGATCCGAAATCGTTTTCATCGCTTTGATAACATACAAATATGTTATCCTTCTATTGAGAGTTCAATATTTGTTTTTTTTATTTTAATTAGATTAGAATAAAATACGTATAAGTTTAATCCTTGTTTATATAATTAAGATAGTTTAATTTAGTTAATAATTAATCACAAGTCCTCGTGGGTTCGACATCCGATTTTTAGTCACTTTATTACTTGATGATCGCGTATACTTGCGTGTGCATTTGGCCGCAACAAGTTTTTGGAAAGTCACGTTCTCCCCTCAAAATTGGAAAGTCACATTCTCCCTTCATTGTATCATTGTTAATATGAGTGAATAATAATATTTTCTCCCGTGCTTTCTTTCAGTTTTGGTAAGCAACATCTAGTACATTCTCAACTTCCACCCTACCAACAAGCTTTGTTTTGATTACAACCAACCAATCAGCCTTATTCCTCTGCAATGGATATGGTGCATAGTACACTTGCCTAAATCTTTTTGCAATTATAAAAGGATCATAGTGATCATACTCCATCTTTTTATTAACCTCAATTATGTTGTATTGCGAGTGTATATTTGTACCTCTTCTAGGTGTTGGGTCAAACCACTTGCATCGGAAAATTATGATCTTATTATTTGGCCAACCTGAATATGACAATTCTAGAATCTCTTTGATCACACCATAATAATCATTTTCCCCATCCTGGTTGCCTTCACCACCTTTGACACACACCTCACTGTTATTGCTTTTTTTTTATACTTAGAGCATTCCTCGGTGTGAAATTTGTAACCATTCACATAATACTTAGACATAGTCATAACCGTAGGTGCATGTCCCCAAGATATGTCCTTCAAAAATTTATTAACTCCGTTGTTTGGATTATTGACCTATATGTAGCGTTAAATAAATGACAAGTGAGCAAGTATATTCACAAGTATGTATATTTACATGTGAGAAAGTATGTAAGATGCACTTACACACTCTTTAAACTATGTCTCAAATGTGGAATATACAGCACCATGACCAAATTGATTCACGAAGTCACTGAGCGACGCATTAAAAGTTATTTGTTAGTTGCATCAACCAAATTACATAGTAGCCCATGTAAACTAATCTTACGTCAACACTTACTTAAGAAAGGGTTGAACTTCCGGACAATTTAGCAACATATGATTTGAAGCTGATTTGTACTCCATACTACTTAGGCCCCTTTTTGTTCGATCTTTAGAACCTCGGCCTGGTTGATTGAATATGGACATTGGTTGATATAATGGATCAATCTCAATCACAACATTGTGCCGAATGGGCCTATTTCTAGCACATGGCACATGACTGTCTAAGTAGTAAGAACAAAAATGGGCAGTTTCCTTTGCAAGATAGGCTTCTCATATGGATCCTTCAATCTTATTCCTCTGTGTAACAAATAGTTTACACTCGCCAATAGTCCCGCACATTGTTATATTAGACGATAACGTTAAAGAAAAGTACAAGAATAAATCAAGGTTTGATCATTACCTCCCGAATGGATACATCCACCTGCATTGAATCGGGCCTCCAAGCCGCGCCTCATGTACAAGGTGAATTGGAATGTATTCCATCACATCAAAGAAACCACATGGAAAAATCCTTTCCAGCTTATTACATATTACAGGAATTTTCTGATTCATTTGAAATACGTTTTCTTCCCTTAATGTGGTAGAACATAAGTCTTTGAAGAACAAACTTATCACTATGATGGGTTTCCATATATTTTCGGGCAATCCACAAAATACAATAGGGATTAAGGTTTCCATGAATATGTGACAGTCATGACTTTTCATATGAGTCAGATTTCCCTCAATCCTATCGAAACGTTTTCCTAGGTTCGATGCATAGCCTTGGGGCATCTTTAGGGTTGTAACTCACTCACAAATTATAACCACCTGGCCGGTCGTTTAGAGAAAATTAAGCTCCGTTCGGTAGATTAAGGCCTTGAGAAGCTTCATATTATGCGTATCGATGTGCGTGCATGGTTGAATTCGGTTGCCGGATGATTCAAGTCGAATTAGAAGAAAGATTCTAGTTTTGGAAGCTTAAGCGGTGAAATTTGACCGCAATTTGACTTTTTATGTAAATGGCTCCGGAATACATTTTGGATAATGTCAACAGCTCCGTAAGGTGGTTTTGGACTGCGCGTCAGGATTTGGATTTGGAGGTCCGTAGAGTAATTTGAGATAATTCGGCGAAAAGTTGGAAAAAGTTGAAGTTTGGAAAATAGAGAAGTTTGACCAATAGTTGACTTTTGAAGTATCGGGGTCGGAATGAAATTTTGTGAGTTATAATAGCTTTGTGATGTCATTTGAGACTTGTCTGCAAATTTTGGCGTCATTCCATGTTGAATTGATAGGTTTCGGCACGAGTTTTAGGAGTTGGAAGATTTGGAAGTTCATAAGCTTGATTCATGGTGCGATTCGTAGTTTCGTCGTGTTTTAATGTGATTTGAGATGTCGAGCGAGTCCGTGTTTGTAACGACCCGGCCGGTCGTTCCGAGAGTTTAGCCCCCGTTTTCCCCATTTCTGCTTTATTATGTGTTGTTCAGCTCATTTATATTGTGTTGGGTCGGTTGGCTCGGGTTCAGAGTGATTGTGGAGAGAAATAAGATACTTAGGCCTCATTTGTTTTCTTTAAGATTAAGACGTCTGAATCTGAATACACATCTGAATATCAAGATGTGTATTAAGATTAAGACATCTGAATCTGAATACACATCTAAATATATTAAGATGTTTTGTTAAGATCTGAATAAAAATAATTAAGACTGTTTGATTTTTAACATCTAAGTGTATAAAATTATCTTTATTTGAAAATTAATGAACATAAAATTCAAATCAAATACTAACTAATCTAATATTCTATCAATAAAATATATAATTATTTAAAATATGATAGTTGTTGGTGGTGATGGTTAACGAGTGATAGAGGCGATGGTTGGTTGTAGTTTTGGTTGATGATGGTGGTTCATGCTAGTAGCTAGTAATAATTGGCAGTGGTGGCGATTATGATTGAGGATGGTGGTGGTGGGTGGTGATAGTTAATAATGGTGGGTGATGGTAGTAGTTGTGATTGAGAAAAGTGGTGGGTGGATGGTGGTAGGTTATAATAATGGGCACTGCCAGTTGTTATTGTTGATGGTGATGGGGTGGTCAGTTGTGCTAGTTGAGGTGGATGACTGTTGATTGTGGGTGAGAATGATATATGGTGGTTGGAGTGGTGGGGATAGTGGGTGGTGATGGTCGATAATGGTGGCAGCTATGATTGGGGATGATGGTGGCGTAGTGGTGGTGGAGGCGATGGTGGTGGTGGGTGTTGATGTGGTGGTGGTAGTTGATAATGGTAGGCGGTGGCGGCAGTTAATAATGAATATGTGATAGCATCTTAATGAAATTAAGTCTCTGTTATAGATCTTAACCATACATACCTATTCAAACTCATTAAGTGGTTGTGAAATAAATAAATAAAAACACACTTAATGATTAAGACCTAAATAATTAAGATTCAGACTTTAAAAGCAAACACACTTAATGTCTGAGATCTGAATGATTAAGATTCAGACCTCCATTAAGTGCAAACAAATGAGGCCTTAGTCTCTTAAGTTGGTGAATTAGTTGGAAAAGTCGACAGGAAGTTAACTTATGGGTTAATGATCTCAGAACGTGGTTTTTATGATCCGGATAACTTCGTTAGGTGATTTGGGACTTAGGGGTGTGTTCAGAATATTATTCGGAGGTCTGTGGTAGAATTAGGCTTGAATTGGCAAAATTGGATTTTTGGTGATTTTCGGTCGGTAGTGGAAAATTAGCTATCAGGGTCGGAATGGAATTCCGGAAGTTGGATCAGGTTCGTGGTGTCATTTGTGATGTGTGTGCAAATTTTCAGTTCATTCAAACGTGGTTTGGGTTGTTTCGGCATCGTTGGCGGATTTCAGAAGTTTAGAAATCCTTAGGCTTGAATTTTTTGATTGAATTGGTATTTTGATGTTGTTTCGAGTGGTTCGAAGGTTCGACTAAGTTCGGATGATGTTATATCAGGTGTTGGTATATTTGGCTGAGTCCCCAAGGGACTCGGGATGATTCCGGGGGGTTGGCAGAGATTTTGGAACTTGGTTTGAGCAATTGTAGATGATGTTTCTGTCATTTCCATAATTGCAGATTGGAAACCGCATGTGCGAGGCCGCAGATGCAAAGAATGGAGAGCTGAGGCATTTCCGCAGGTGCGCACATAGGACCGCACCTGCGAGACCACATATGCGGATGTTGACCACAGAAGTGGAAGTCCCTGAGTTAAGTGAAAACCGCACCTGCGATGATTTTTCCGCAGGTGCGGCATCAAAGAAGCGACACAGTGACCGCAGATGCGGAAACACTGGGCAAAAAGTATAAATACTTGCCTTTGCGAATTTTAGCCATTTGTTCATCAATTCTCATACGGGTTGGAGCTTTTGGGAGAAAATTGAAGAGGGATTTCAAGGGATTGTCAGGGAGGTAAGTTTCTTGGACCTAAAACTATATTCTATGGTGGTATTTAACTGATTATGCGTTAAATTAATGGACTTTAAGAGTTAAAATTGGGGGATTAGAGCTTAAAATTGGAGACTTTGATTTAGAATTTGAGGGGATATTTGTTGTTGGATTTTGATGTATTTGGTATGTATGGACTCGTGAGATCGTAAGAATTCTAGTTTTGCGATTTTTATCGGACGAGACGTGGACCCGGGGGTCGGATTTGGCTAATTTTGGGATTTTGAAGTAGTTTGATTATTTTCGCATGGGCTTTGTTCCTTTAACATATATTGATGGTATGAATCTGATTTTGAATAGATTCGGGGCAATTTGAGGCCTAGTCGAGTGGAAAAGGCATCGCGGAGTAGATTTTCATCCGACTTGAGGTAAGCAATGATTGTAAATCTTGTTCTAAGGGTATGAAACCCGGATTTCACATTGTACCACTATTTTGGAGTGGCTCACATGCTAGATGACCAGTGTGTGGCGTACATCATTGGGGATTGTGACTTTGTCTGTCCCGTATCGACTATTAAGTTGCGTATTTGACTAGAAATCTTATGATATTTTGTGTTTTAGAGATTATTTCTATGTTTTTGGGTTGAATGTCGTATCTGGGCCTCGTGCCAAGTTGTTTGGACCCTTAGGGGCTTTTTACTGTTATCTCCTCACTATGTTGATTTAAGCTTTTCACTCAGTCATGTCATATTTAACTAATTTAGAAACTCAGTCTTATTTACTCTAATTGATGCATTAAATGAGGTTTTGAACATATTTTTAAGCGTGATGATTTGACATATTTACTATTGGAAGGAAAGGTTGTACTTACTATGATTTGATGACGTATTTTATGTGTTTCT
Source organism: Nicotiana undulata (assembly GCA_005239495.1). Lineage (NCBI taxonomy): Eukaryota > Viridiplantae > Streptophyta > Magnoliopsida > Solanales > Solanaceae > Nicotiana > Nicotiana undulata. Next base: position 11,545 of record ML273610.1, read on the forward strand.
TACTACTCGGACCTTATTTACTTTCATTACTACTGAGTTGGCGTACTCACGTTACTCCATGCACCTTGTGTGCATATCTAGGTGCTAGGGCTGAGTGAGAGCTGATTTTCTATTTTGGAGACTTATGTAGATACGCGAGGTAGCTGCACGATGTCCGCAGCCTTGCCTTCTCCTTCCTACTTCTTTAGTACTTACATTTCCAGACTTATCTTGTATTATAGATATTGCATCAGACTTGTATTTTTCTTTAGATGCTCGTGAGCAGTAACTCCGGGATTTTGGGCTATGTTTAGATATTTAGTTTATCATTATCTGATTCGAAAATGCTTAAACGCAAGTTTTATGAGATATCATTTTAGTAATGATTTGAATAAAAGGCTACTTTATGTTTTAAGTATTGAATTGGCTGGCCTAGTAACGCAATAGGAACCATCACGGCTAGGGTAATTTTGGTGTCGTGACACTGTTAGGGTATGAGACTTGCTGGTATGCTTGGACGGGGTCCCGAGGGCACCGGGTGCGTTCCAGACGAGTTTCAGATGGTTTCCATGATTTTTTGAGGTTTGAGTTCTGGTGTAATCGCACATGTGGACCTTGGTCGCAGATAAGATGGTTGTAGGTGCGAAAAAGGAGGCGCATGTGTGAGAGGAAGCGGACTGGGCAGCCTCCACAGGTGCGGAATATTGGAGTGCCCGTGCGATCCCCGCAAAAGCAATTTCTTGGGCGCAGGAGCGAGAAGAAGCGCATGTGCGGTTGGGATCGCGCATCAGCGGTTACACAGATGCGGCTAAGTTGGTCGCAGTTGCGGAAGTCCTGGCAGATTCATTTAATCGAGGGTTAGCCATTTTTCTTCACATTTTGAGTTTTGGACTTCAGATTTGGGAGCGATTTTTGGGGGTTTTCAAGCTAATCGAGTGGGCAAGTGTTATTCACCTAGAATTAAATATATCCCATGATTTTATCTTTTTTTTTGTCCTTTAAATTGTGTTTTGAGTTGAGGAAAATGTTCTTTTTTGAAGAAAATTTTCTAAAATGAAAACTCATTATTTGAGGGACGAAATGGTATCGGAATTTGGAAATTTTTGTATGGTTGAACTCATATTGGAATGGGTGTTCGGGTTTTGTAAGATTTATCGGGTTCCGAGGTGCGGGATCTGGGGCCGAGTTTTGGGTCAATTTTTGGATTTTGTTAAAGATTTAAACTTTATGATCCGGAAAGGTTTCTTATGTGTTTTATTTATGTTTTGAAGTCATTTGGTGAAATTAAGCTGTCCGGAGGTCTTTTTCACCCGAGAAGTTCAATTTTAGAGTATCGGTTTGTCATCTTTGAGGTAAGTAACTTGCCTAATCTTGTGTGGGTGAACTACCCCTTAGGATTTGAGTCTTCTATGTTGATTGTAGTCCATGTACGCGAGGTGACGAGTGCGTGCTCGAACTTATTTGTGGAAAGTTAGCCCTCTAGGAATCTTAGGTCCTTATATTCGTTGTGTATGAATTTGCTACTGACATGATTGAGTTCCTAATTTCTAGTTTCATATTTACTTGCTTAATTTAGGATTTCTTGCTTTTTGAATCACTCGTATTTGCCTATTTGACTCCAAATTGACTAAACTGAAGATTTCATCCCTTTTTACTATCATGTTATATCTTCATAACTGCTGATCTCTATTTGTAATTTTCATAACCACCCTATAATTGTTTAGCCTTAATTAAAGTCATGGTTACCTTTTTGTTGCTTACCCTTAATTGAAATTATTGAATATCATCAAAATTTTCCCAACTTTAAAGGTAGTTTAGATATCTTATATATTAGTTGACTTGCCCTTATTTGGAATTACTGGATTCATGTTAATTTCTTGTTGTCGAATCGTATAATTGGGTACGACGTTTACATGCTATTTTCTTCCTTGCTGAGTTGTTCTTATTATGCCTAGTATTCTTTACTGTGCTTATTCCTTGTGAACTAGCCTTGCCTTTTCTTGTGATCGAAGGTTCTTGAGTTGATGTATTTATCGTATCTGGTATTGTTGTTGTTGTACTGGTTGTGGTGATGCACAAGGTTTCTGCCGTGCAGTTTTCAATATGGGGATTTGCACGAGGTTTCTGTCGTGTCATGATTACAATTGATATGTCACATGCGGTGTGATAAGGCGGGATATGTATATGTGGGTTGCGCATGCGTTGAGACAAGGTGGTAAAATGATTATGTGCATGTGGCGAGACAAGGCGGGCATTCACTTTACTATTGCACACGTGGCGAGACAAGGTGGGTTGTGTCAGGGATTATTTGTGATACTTGTGTTGGCCTGGGGGAATTCTTCGTTTGTTAACTTTGTGTAACGGTACACTTACTGTAAGAGTTTATTCGTGTGGAAATTGTGAGAAAACAATGTATGTGTTGCCCCTTTTCTTTCCTTATGCTTATTGGCTATTGAATCGTGTTAGGACACTTGCACAAGCATACACGTAGTTAGGCACTATTACCGTATTAAGGATTTTCCGTGTTGTTGTCGAGTATAGATACTATTGGTTTACATACCATATTTGTGGGAATGGCCCAAATCGGCACGTGAGTCGTCCGTGCAGATATTACTTGAAATGAAGGCAGATGCCGATGTTAGGGTTCAGATACTGGGACCTGCGAGTGGTGATTTTGTTCGAGGTTCGATACCTCGTAGAGATGAATAAGAACTTGATGTAAAAGTAGTCAAAATTGTTGAGTCCTTACTTGCTTTGTTGTATATTTACATTCCGAATTTAGTCGTGTTTCATTTATTCTTTCGTGCTATTTTTACAATTTTTCTGTTGTTACTTGTTATTCCTTTCCTTATTGAATTAACTATATTGTTAGCCCTATTGTGAAACCTTATGTAAATGTCATAACCCATTGTCCTATACTTATACTTGTTCATCTCTTAGACCAGTGGGTGTCTTGACTAGTCCTCATCACTACTTCACCGAGGTTAGTCTTGATACTTACTGGCCACCGCTGTGGTGTTCTCATACTACACTTCTGCATATTTTTGTGCAGATTCTAGGTTTTGCGTAGCCGGCCGATCAATAGTTAGCAGCGCAACTGCTATTGTGGAGACTCAATGTAAACCGCTACAGTGTCGCGGGTTTCGGAGTCACCGTCTTATTTTTGTTCAATTACTAGTTGTACTTATTTCTGAATAGTGGTATTTAGGAGTTGTAGTGTAAACTTCTGTAACGCTTATGACTTGTACAATCGGGTTTGAGGGGACATGTTCATTGTATAAAGAATTCTCTTCAGAAAATATTAGATTTTATTTGTTATTGTTGTTATTCCATAAACGTTGGGCTTACCTAGTGCTTAGGACTAGGTGCCATCACGATACCTAACGGGGGAGAAATTTGGGTCATGACAAAAATCTGTCGTCTTATTTCCAAAGTGAATGTGTAGCTGGCCTTGGGCTTGAACACCTTACCATTGTTCCCAAACTACAAATGTAACAGGTCGCCTGCAATATTCTTGTAAGTCCAGTCTAGCCTTCAGGTTATCTTTTGTCTTATTCTTATCATCCATCACTGTGTTGAACAAATTGTCAAAATAGTTCTTCTCAATATGCATGACATCATTGTGTCAGAGAAGATTATCCTTCCAATATGAAAACTCCCAAAATATGCTCTGTTTTGTCTAGTTATGAGTAACACCATATCAAGGAAATCTAGAAGGTGGAGCCTCAGTAACATTAGTGAAGTTCTGAACCCTTTCCCAAATTTTCTCACCGGAATAAATTTGAGGTAGCAAATCATGTTCAATTGTATTATTTTTGAATGCGTTCTTCATCCTTCTGAACTCATGATCAACTGGCAAGAACTGACGATGACAATCAAACCATGACTGCTTTCGGCCATGTCTTAAAGTGAACACTTTACCATTTTCCATGCAGTAAGGACATGAAAACATCCGGCAGTCATCCACCCAGACAACATTTCATACGCAGGAAAATCATTAATGGTCCACATTAAGTTAGCACGCAAGTTGAAATTTTTCTTAGTTGATATATCATGTCTCAACTCCATCATACCACAATTGTTTAAGCTCATCAATCAGAGGTTGAAATTATACATCAATCAAACTCTTTGGATTGCGAGGATCGGGAATAACACAATTTTATAAAATATATGGACTAGTCATACACATTTCAGGCGGAAGATTATACGGAGTAATAAAGACCGTCCAGCATGAATATGGTGTTGCAGAAACAAAAAATGGTGTGAAACCATCAGCACGCAAACCCAATCGAACATTCCTCGGTTCACTAGCATAATTTGGATACGTCCTATCAAAATTCTTCCAAGCTTCCCTATTTGAACGATACACATAATACCGGGCGGCCTTCTATTTTCGTAGTGTCATCTCATATGAGGAGCGGAACTCATCGATGCCCAACCTCTTTAATCTAGGAATAAGAGGTAAGTAATGCATCGACATCACAGCAGCCTTCTTCCTGCTGGAAAGCCGCTTAAAATGAGGTTTTTCACAAAATTTACAACTTTCTAAATCTGCATCGCCCTTATAATACAACATGCAACCATCTTCACAATAATCCATTCTTATAGATGGGTGTAACGACCCGGCCGGTCATTCTGAGAGTTTAACCCCATTTTCCCCCATTTCTACTTCATTATTTGTCGTTCAGCTCTATTATGTTGTGTCATCTCGGTTGGCTCGGTTTCAGAGTGATTTTTGGAAAAGAATGAGACACTTAGTATCTTAAGTTTTGTTAATTAGTGGAAAAGTCAACCGGAAGTTGACTTATAAGTAACTGATCTCGGAATTTGGTTTTTTCAGTTCGCATAGCTTCGTTAGGTGATTTAAGACTTAGGAGTGGATTCGGAATGTTATACGGAGGTCCGTGGTAGAATTAGACTTGAATTGGCAAAATTGGATTTTTGGCGATTTTCGGTCGGCGGTGGAAAATTTGATATCGAGGTCGGAATGGAATTTCAGAAGTTGGAATAGGTTCGTACTGTCGTTCGGATGAGGTTTGGTATGTTTCGGCATCGTTGGCGGAATTTGGAAGTTTAGAAGTTCTTAGGCTTGAATTGGAGGGTAATTTGGTGTTTTAGTGTTGTTTTGAGTGTTCCGAAGGTTCGACTAAGTCCGTGTGATGATAAGTGACGTGTTGGTATATGTGGTTGAGGCCCCGAGGGGCTCGGGATGCTTTCAAATGGTTAATGTAGAAGTGGGAGTGGGATTTTTGCAGCTGTAGTTGCTGCTTCTGATGTGTCCGCACATGCGAAGTGGGGACCACATGTGCGATGATCGTGGATGCGGGAAGCAACCGCAGATGCGGAAACTGTCGCAAGAGTGGAGGATCTGACCACACTTGTGAGCCCTCAGGTGTGAGGCCTGGGGCGCAGGTGCAGAAGCTGGTGAGCTAAGTGAATTGCGCAGATGCGGCGTTTGGACCGCAGGTGCGTGAATTGGGTCGCAGGTGCGTGAATTGGGTCGCAGGTGCGAAAGTGCTGGGCAGAATGTACAAAAAGGCCCCTTTGCGAATTTTTCTTATTTACGTCATTTTTGAAAACGGGTTTGGATCTTTTTGAGGGATATTGAAGATGGATTCAAGGGGAAACACATTGAGGTAATGTTTTTGAACCTAATACTCGATTCTATAGTGATTTTTAGTGAATTAAGTATGAAATTTGTGGGATTTAATTGTATAAATTGAGGTGTTAGGGCTTGGAAACTTGAAGATTTGATTTGGGGATTTGAAGGGTCATATGAGATCGGATTTTGATGAATTTGGTATGTATAGACTCGTGAGTGAATAAGGATTTCAGTTTTGTAATTTTTGTTGGATTCCGAGACGTGGGCCCTAGGGTCGGGTTTGGCCAATTTCGGGATTTCTGACGCAAATTGATAATTTTGATGTGGGCTTCGTTCCTTTAGCATATGCTAATGATATAATATTGATTTTTGTTAGATCCGGGCGATTTGTGGCCGAGTCAAGAGGCAAGGGAATTGCGGAGTAGAGTTTTAGCTTGATTGAGGTAAGTAACGCTTCCAAACTTGGTTCTGAGGGTTCAAAACCTCGAACTACATGTTATGTGATTAGAAATGGGTGACGCACATGCCAAGTGACGGGCGTGCGGGTGTGCACCATGAGATTTGTGACCTGGTTCATCCCATGGCACCATTTAGTGGTTATTTCTTGTTGATATATGTGCTTCTATCAATGTGATTAATGTAAACATGCTAGAAATCATGCTAAATAATATGTTAAGGCTTCACGTCGATACTGTTGAGACCGAGTGGTCGTCTTAATGCAATCATACTAGGAATCATGCTAGATATTATGTAAGATTTCATGTCGACATTGTTGTGACCCGAGTGCTCGTTCATTGTTGTCATCTCATGTGTTTCAATGATATTATTTACTCAGTCATGTCATTTCATATCATATCATGTCTCAGACTTGGAAATTGTTGTTTTGCACATTATATTATTGATTCGGGCTAGTTCATGCATTGTGAGACCATGTGAGCGAGACTGGAGAGTGATGACTGAGTGAGGCCAATAGCCTGATATTGAGTGACAGATATGGGATCGGGATGCACGTCTTAGCATGTTATATTGATTATGCCTGGATCTAGCTTGTGATAGCGCTTGGGCTATAGGAGCCCCTTCGGAGTGTGTAACACACACCCAGTGAGCGTAGTGATATTTGAGGGATTGATCTTCCCTGGACATAGATCTTGTCCGAAGTGTTTATATTTGGAGATGGATCTTCTCCATGAGGCTGGATTGGCCTGTTTCCTCGGTACTGAGCGACTAATGTCAGTGATGTGTATACGTATTCTGGGATGAATCTTCCCTGGGCGGTTGGATCGGCCTTCCTCAGTACTGAGTGACTTCTGTCTGATGTGTATATATTCTGAGATGGATCTTCTATGGGCCATGCATGCCATATACAATACTGAGTGGATTAGTATTTGAGAGTGGGAGCACATTGTGCATTTCATACTGTTGATGCATTAGCATGTAGAATACGTTGATTTATATATGTTAAACTGTTCAAAACTGTACTTGTCTTATCACCTTGAGCTGTCCAGTTAACTAAAAGCATGCCTAAATTTCTGTACATTGGTTATGTCATAAATGTGGAGGTTTAGTCCGTCATTACCTCTCATCCCACAATTTGGGCTCGTTACTTACTGAGTTGGTGTACTCACGTTACCCCCTGGACCTTGTGTTCAGATTCAGGGTCTCAGGTCACGATAGTTCCAACTGATCTTTGTTGTGGTTCATCTTCGGAGAGAGCGAGGTAGCTTCTTGGCGATCGCAGACCCGCCTTTCTCCTTCCCTATCTTCCTTTGTGTATTTTGTTACTTAATTATCAGACAATTATTTGTCTTGATGTATTTTGGCACAGTTGTAGTACGGTTCATGACTTAGTGACACCAGATTTTGGGATTTCTCCTTTCTTACAGTATTTTGAGTTTGTTTTATCTTTTATTTCGGTCTCTCTGAATGAAAAATGTTAATATTTAAATATTGTTATGATAGAAAACGAATTGGTTAAGAGTGTAGACTTTGCTAGTTCCATGATAGGCGCCATCATGTCACGGTCCAAAATCCCACCGGATGAGTCGTGATGGCACTTAGTCTCTAAGAATAATTAAGTCGATTCCAATTACAATTCAAGCCCCCCTTTTTTCATATAAATTGATACAAGTGCCAAGAGACTCAAAACTAACAACGGAAATAATCAAACAACCTCCCAACTCCCAAGACTGGTAATACTGAGTCAAGAACTCTAATTGAATACAAACAAGGATCTCAAGGTCGAATATACAATATTGTTCGAATAAAAGTTGACAATACAATAAAATGGAAAGACTCCAAGGGACTGCGACGACCAAACAACTCTACCTTGAATCCTTGCGATCACACTCTAACTCTGTTAGAGGCCGATATCTCCAATACCTAGCTCTACACAAAAATGTGCAGAAGTAAGAGTACACCACAATCGGTACCCAGTAAGTATCAAGACTAACCTCGATGGAGTAGTGACGCGGTACAGTCAAGACACTCACTAGTCTATTAACCTGTGCAGTATAACATATAAAAATAATAGGAAAAAAATAACAATGATGGCAACAATAATCAACCAGTGATATAAACAGCAGGGCAACAAGAACACCATATATATTGCTCAGCAATTAACGAATACAAGTACGACCAATTAATCAAATTCTTCAAATATAAATCTTTCGCCTATAAATCTTCTCAATAGTAATCTTTAGGATATAATATCTCTCGATAAATATATTTCGAATATACTTCCTTTAAATAAAATTCTTTCTAATATAATTCTTTCAACAAATATCTTCTCAATATAATTCTTCCAATTAAATATCTTTCGAATAAATGTTATTTCAAATAATATTTTTCGAATAATTCTTTCAAATAAAAGTCACCATGTGACACCTTATTTCAAATCAAAAATAGGGGACCCATTTTCATATTTCCACGGGACCTTATGTCAATATTTTTATCACAACTGCACGGAAAATTCACGTGCCAATATCATTTTCATTATATAACCAAGGCACCTCGTGCCCATATTTCATATCATAAAGGTACGTACATTTCAGGTACAAATAATAAATTCATCTTTTATCCCCGACACCTCGTGCCGATATCCTAATCCGCCTGGCAATATCCACAAGCTCATAATTTCAACATATATCTGACTATTATCAAATTTACTGAAATTATAAAATAAATTGCACAATATATAAAAGGAATCACCAGGAAATCACAACATCGCTAAAAATCACCAACACAATATTCCCTCCCGCGTCACCACATATCATCCCTGACCATAGCCTCCCTTATCGCTCCTGTAATAGCCACCCTTATCACTCCTGTAATAGCCACCCTTATCGCTCCGCCCAGACAATATTCTAACACATAACCACAGTAAAATGCTACCCTTATACTCACATAATATCAACAGTGGAATGTCACCCTTATCCGCCGCATAACAGTAACCCAAATCACATAACAGTTTATACGGATATTACCACGACAATACAAAATAACAATTCATATTATAAATTGCCCATAGGCCACAACCAATTCCAAGGATACAACAAAATCAATTAATTTCACAGCAAATAGCCCAAGGCTCCACACAGAGTACATAAAGCCTCGATAACAATAACAAAGATGGAAAATTAACTCAGCATAAGACGACACCTTCTTTAATCCAAATTTTCGATAAATATATTAATACCTCAAATTAAATTTACTTAAATATTTGTAGATGGAAATTCCATAATATAATTATTTCCAAGAAATATCGAATCCACAAACACATGGAATTCACATAAAAATCCAAATGGAAATTTACACCAAATTATCATATAAATACAAACTCGACAAACAAGGAATGAGGCATGACAAATTGATGATTTATTGAGTTCCAACAATTTACTTCACTTTAATACGTAAAGGTGTCTATGAATTTTAATCGATATAATTTGCACATATAAATCTAGTATGTACTCGTCACCTCGTGTACATGATTTTCATTCAAATAATTTCCACATAAGACTCAATGCCTAAGGGGTAATTTCCCCACTCAATGTTAGGCAAGATACTTACGTTTTTAAAGTTAGGCCGATATTCCAAAATTGTCTTCTTGCTTGAATCGACCTTCGGATTGCTCCAATCTATCCAAATTAATTGTATAACTTCATTAAAATTCAACGCGGGGCCCCCCTCTCGAAACCCGACATAATTTTCACGAAATCCGAACACCCGTTCCAATACGAGTCCAACTATATAAAAATTATCGGATTGCGACATCGGATTGGCTTTCAAATCTAAAATTTTCGTTTTTGAAAGATTTTGCAAAAAACTTGATTTTTCTTCCATAAATTCATGGATTCATAAAATAAACTAATATGGAATCATGAAATATGATCAATATAGGATAAGGAACACTTACCCCAATGTTTCCCTTGAAATATCTGCTGAAAATTGCTTCTCCCGAGCTCTAAAATCGTCAAGAATGAATAAACATGGCTAACTCTAGAATATAAGCTTCTTTTAAGGCAAGCCGCATCTATGAAATACGACGTGCTCATTATTTCCAGCCAAAACAAAAGGCAGTACCAGCCTTCACTAAATCGGTCATAACTTTCTGTACAAATATCAAAATGATGAATGGTTTAACTTTGTAAAAACTAGACACCAAAAGATACAACTTTCATGTGTTGCTCATCACCCAGTTTCTTATAGATGGAAAGATATAAGCTCCCAAAGTCAGCCCCGTGAAACAGAAATTTCTGGCGATCTCAAAACTCTTTCCAGACAGCCTTTAATGTATTAACCATAACTTTTGTACACAACTACAAATGACAAACGGTTTTAATTTCTGAAAACTAGACACAATGGGCTACAAATTTATTTTTTGGATCATATCCAAATTTCTTATAGATTGCGAGATATAAGCTCCAAAAATCCCAATCAAAAATGGCAAAATGACTGGTTTTTGGTCCATATGTTGCTGCCCAGTTTCGCACCTGCGGCAGATTTATCGCGCCTGCGAGCTCACTTCTACGATGAAAGCCCAGCACTGCCCAGCCCCCTTTCCAGTCTCTTCTGCGACGAGTTTCACGCTTCTGCGATGTCGCTTCTGCAACCAAGGCATCGCAGAAACGATGCACCGGATGCTGTCTAGAATAGCAGAAAAAAATCAGCAGCTTCAATATCCAAAATCAACTCCGTTAACCTTCCGAAATTCACCCGAGGCCCTTGAGACTTTAACCAAATATGCCAACATGTCCCAAAATACAATACGAACTTAGTCGAGGCTTTAAACCACGTCAAACAACGCCGAAATTACGAATCACGCATCGAATCGAATTATGAGTTTTCAAATCTTCCAACTCCTATATTTTGCGCCGAAACTTATCAAATTAATCCAGAATGACTTCAAATTTTGCATGCGCGTCCTAAATGACGTAACAGAGCTGTTTCAATTTTCAGAATCGAAATCCAACCTCGTTATCAAAATTTCCACCTTTGGAAGAATTTTCCAAAAATCTTCTATTTTCCAACTTTCGCCAAAATGCGTCGAATTGTCCTATGGACTTCCAAATTCAAATCCGGACACACGCCTAAGTCAGAAATCACCATACGAAGATATTGACATCATCAAAGTTCCATTCCGAGGTTGTTTTCTCAAAAGCCAACTCTCCGGTCAACTCTTTCCATTTAAGATTCAAAATGAGAATTTTTCTTTAAATTTAATTTTGAATCTTCCGAAAACCAAACTCGACAACGCACGCAGGTCATAATACATATTACAAAGTTGCTCGAGACCTTAAGTAGCTGAACGGAGAATAACATCTTAAAACGACAAGTCGGGTCGTTGCACATCACGACCGGGTTGGTTTTTGGGTCGTGACAAAGAGAGTTCTAACTTAGAAATCAATCTTTTAGCCTTATAGAAATCTTCAGGTATGTTGAAAGTTGGGTCAACTAGTTCACTCATAAGGCCAATGAAAGAATCTATTCCCGCTTAAGAAATATTGGTATTTGATTTGATACTTCATAAGTTAACAGCAATAGACAACTGAGAGTGCATACTCCCTTGTGTTAGTGGACGACTAGCGGCCTCTAACTGTTCATAAAAATATTTTGCTTCTTCGTTAGGAGGTTGTTTAACACTTTCGTGGGTTTCAAAATCGAAGTGCATCCCTAAAGCATCCGCAACCATTTCATGGTATCTAGGATGTTGAACGCTATTCTCCATTGACCTACTACTTTTACGAACAACTACGTTATGAAATACACCATCAGTATCATCAACCTCTCCATGACGAGTCCACACAAAATAATTATCCATAAACCCCTTTCTATAAAGATGAGTCCTAACATCCTCCGGACCACAAAAATGCAAACACTTGCACTTCGTACAAGGACACCTAATCATCCCTCCAATCCGAAACGGTTCAAGTGGCATTGCATGCCTAATAAATTCCTTAACCCCTTCTATAAATTCCTCCCTCAAAAACCGACGATAGGATAATTCCTATTAAACATCCAACTACTGTATTCCATATATATAAAGAACAAATAAATTATATTAATCGCAGTTCAAATTAATTTATAGTTTAAGTTACATAATAAATTTTAGTAACAACACTGGCAAAATTTAAATAATTTGAGTGCTTATTAATTTGAAAGTTCACATATATCCCTAAATAAGTTTTTTTTTTTTAAATTCAATTAGACCATTAAAGAGAAATATAATTAAATAAATTAAAATTAGATAACCCTAGCATTAATCATAATTAGACTAACACATTCAATTAGAATTAGTTTACCCACTATGTGACCCAACTCAATTAGTATTAATCATAATTAATAAACCCTAAATCTAAGGCACTATATCCTTAACCCTACCATAATCATAGTCAATATAATTGAAAGAATTAATATTAGCTAACCCTAGCATAATCATAATCTTCTAACATAGATAATGATAGCATAAACATAATTAATAGGAGTAAACCCTAAATCTAATTAATCATTAACTAAAGCCTAATTTATACAATAGAAAAATTAAAATTACTTAAATTAAAAAGTGTAGATAACTAACCTTGAAAGAGAAGAGAGGGGGTTTGATTTAGGGTGCTAAAAGCAGTGAGTGGTGGTGGCGGAGGAAGCAGTGCTGGCAGCTAGCGACGGCGGCCGAACAATGGCGAGGGAGGGGAGGGAGACACCAGTGAAAGTTTGTGGGGTATTCAAAGAGAGACCGTTGGTTGCCATTGTTAAAAATCGGTATGGGTAAAAATGCGTATGGTTTAAAAGTTGTTGAAATTGGTTGTTTTTCAGCGAATTCAGAGTTCTGTTAAGATCAATGGAGGCTCTGCTACCACTTGTTGGGATCGAAATAACATGGTGCATGCGGACATTAACAATACAAAGCTTGGTAGACGATAAATCATGATGACAAAAAAAATATACTAAACTAGACATAATAGTTTATAATGGTTCGGTCAATTGATCTACATATGATAAAACTAATATAAAAGACAACTATCGAGAGAAAAATCTCCCCCTAAACAAAATTCTTTAATGACTACATTGTGGAATTTTTTTTTTGTGCTCTTGTGAAAAGTAGAGATCCTTAATTTATAGATGTACAGAACTTGTCTTCTAAGAAAATGATAAGACATTAAGGAGATTTAATGCTTTTGGGAGTCTTTTTCCATTCCTTCAAGAAAGAGAGTACTAATAGATTAATAGATTAGAAATTCAGGGCAAAATCCTAACACGATCACCGTGTTATCGGAAAGAGTCCTGGCAAAGTCAGTGCAGGAAAGAGCATTTTCAGGATAAACACTAAGAATATGCATTTACATTTGTCACAATAATTGACTAAAGATAGAAGATGTTATACCTGCTGAAGATCTATACGAGGAAAATTGAAGAAGAAATTGATTATAAAACTCGTGTATACAGATTACCACTTGAAGAAGTATACATATATGTTCTGTTAGCTAGTATTGGATCATGTTACTATCTCTCATATACTTGGAGTTCAGAAACAAAACTGATTGAATCATTTTCTATCTTCTATCTTCTCTGGAAATTGAATACCTTAATAGCCAACGCAAATATGAAGGCAAAAACGACAGCATATGCAACAGTCACAACTGCAACTACTCCAAGAAAATCATGCTTGAACCCGAAGTAACGTCT
>ML273612.1:913-28855 GCA_005239495.1 Nicotiana undulata
AATCGGATGGTTTGAGGTTTGTGAGGCAGAATTGATAGGGCCAGATCTTGTGCACCAAGCTATGGAAAAAGTTAGAGTCATTCAGGAAAGGATGAAAACTGCTCAGAGTCATCAGAAATCCTATGCGGATGTTCGTCGTAGAGACTTAGAGTTTCAGGTAGATGATTGCGTGTTCTTGAAGGTATCTCCCATGAAGGGAGTCATGCTGTTCGAAAAGAAGGGTAAATTGAGCCCAAGGTATGTCGGGCCGTATCGGGTCGCTCAACGGATAGGACAGGTCGCGTATAGGCTGGAATTGCCCCCTGAAATGTCATTAGTGCACCCGGTATTCCACGTGTCTATGTTGAAGAAGGTAATTGGAGATCCTTCCGCCATCGTGCCAGTTGAGACCATTGAGGTTAGTGAAGAATTGTCGTACGAAGAAGTTCTGGTTGCCATTCTCGATAGGCAGGTCCGTAGGTTGAGAAACAAAGAGATTGCTTCTGTTAAAGTGTTGTGGCGGAGTCAATGAGTCGAGGAGGCCACGTGGGAAACAGAGGAAGAAATGAAAGAAAAATACCCCCATCTGTTTGAACAAGTGTAGTAGTGATCGTGCGAATCATGGTTCCAAGGCAATTTGATGTCGTATTCGGACTCGTGCCAAGGCACCCTGTTTTTCCTTCCTCTCCTAATTGCCTTATTGTTGTAATTTTCCAACGCGTGTTAAAACTGTCACGAAGTTGCTAACTAGGTGGTGTGCCACCTTTAAAGCAAATAAAAAGTTTGTGAACACAAATGTGCTAAGTAATTAATTAATAGTAGTGTAGATTGGTAAATGGTAAGTAAAATTGTCTATGATCTATTGAGGTGATTGAACTGTATGGGGCACACTGAAGTGGCCCAAAACTATGTGCAAATTGTATGCCACTAATTGAGTCTTATGTTAAATGGTGAGCCGTATGCATTGGTCAAGGTAATTGAATATGTGCAAGTATTGAGGTGAGGAATGGTATACCTGTTGTAGGGATAACTAAATTTGTGTAATGATGCTTGGAAATGTGTTTCGGGGGCTCTCTGACAGGTAGATAGGCGTATATACAAGGGAACCTCTGACGAATTTTCTGAAAATATTGGAGCTAGTGTAAATTGGGAAGTTGCATATCATGTTTTCAAAAAAACCAAATGATTTCCAAAATCCTCATTCGAGGACGAATGCTTTTTAAGGGGGGGAGAATGTAAAGACCCGTAAAATTTCTTGCTTAAAATAATGCCCGAATAAGTCCCCGAGTGGTTAACTCTGTGGAAATTCTTAAAACGGACCTTAATTTTGTAAAAATACCCCGGATTTGAAAGAACTTGATTTTTTTTCCAGAAATTGGGGGTAATGCGACGCACTATGCGATCGCATAACGTGTATGCAGACCACATAGTGGTCGCATACACGGGCAGATCACTGCCCAACTGAAGGGGTGTTATGCGACGCATAATGCGATCACATAATGTGTATGCGGACCGCATAGTGGTCGCATACCCGGGCAGAATGTTTTCAAAATTTGGCCCACATGGGGGCCATTCTGCGGTCCAATATGCGGACCGCATGTCAGGAATGCGATCGCATTCCTGACCGCATATTCGACACGGTCTTTTAATTTTCTAAATTTTTATACCCGACCCCAGTTTCATTTAACCCCTGCCCCCTTTCATTTTAACAAGTTTTCTGAACAAATAGAGAGAAGGAAAGGAGAGTTCTTGAGAAAGGAAGTGATCCTTCCATCAAAGTGAATTTCAAGGTCTCTCAGGCCTGGCAATTCAAGTAATCCCCTTCTTCCCCATTCTAGCAGGTAAGGGTTCCCAACCCCTTTTCTTTCTTTTCATCAATTTTCTGATTTTTAAACAAAGGGATTCTTAGAAATATTAGCTAAGATCGTGCGAATCATGGATTGATTCTTAGAAATATTAGCTGAGACCTTGCATGCATGTTTAATAATGGTGTTAATATAGAAGAGGGAGTGGGTTGGGGAAAACTTCACAAAGATAGGGTTGGTAATCTAATGGGTTCACATAGTGCTTGACAAAATGCTTGAGAGAGTCCGAATTGCATGCATGACTTCAAATTCTGAGTTGAATATGTCTAATTGTGAACTAGATTGATGGTACTAGTCGGTTCGGTGGTTGTGGGTTAAAGTTGAAAAGGGAAACTCGACTCCAGGTATGTATGGTTAACTTTAATCTTTGTAAAATCACTTGTGGTGTTTGAGCATACAGTACGTGTATTGTTATAATATGTGCAACTGGTTGTCTGAATTATGTGGTGGGTGAAGTGTAATACTTGTCTGCCTTTAGTTGACCACCACACTACCACGTTATGAAAAACGGTGTTAAAAGGATAATAAATCCAAGAGTATCAGTGTATATGATAAAGGCTATGTAAAGAAGTTGTATTCTTATTGCTGAAATATTCTGTGATTGAATTGTGAATTGTCATTGTTGGTATGAGATGTAATTATCAGATGGGATCGGGTTGCGCGCCGCAACAAGGGAGATAAGGGTGATATGTAAGAAGTGATAAGGGTGTGATTGTAATTGTCAGGTGGGATCGGGTTGCGCGCCGCAACAATTGTCAGGTGGGATCGGGTTGCACACCGCAACAGGAGGAATAAGGGTGAGATATGAGGAGGGAAAGGGATGGAATTGAAATTGTGATTTTGATAAAGTGAAAATTGTGGAACTTCCATTGTATATCATTCTATGTCTTGTGCAGTAATTGTGTGACTCTCTATCTGTCTCTTGCCCGTGCATTATTGAATTTACTAGAGTAAAGTTTGTTCATGCATACATGTACAATTCAAATGTACTGACGTCCCTTTTTCCGGGGGCGCTACATTCTTGTGATGATTGTAGGTGGTTCTATAGCAGGTACTTCAGCACACCGACAGTAGTGCCTCCTCTTCGTCCTATCAGCGGTTTTGGTGGGCTCCTCTTCTCTTGGGGCCCGGTGTGGTTCGTGCCACCTTTCCTCCCAAATTCTTATTTTGGTACTTGTGTAAGCTATAGCCGGAGCCTTGTTACCGGCAATTATTGTATAACTCCATCGTACTCTTAGAGGCTAAGTAGACAGGAATTGTGGGTTACGTACTTATGTATTTTGGGCGGTATGACTGGTAGACCACGTAAAGTAGACTGTGTGTTCTGTATGGTATCACTTGTTGGAAACGAAAGACTTCTATGGTTTAATTTCAGATTGTAAGAATGCGTCTTAATTATAGTTAAATGATGCACAGCGGAATCTTCGGGGTAATACGTGGGAGGGAAAAAGGGAATCCAGGTCCGCTTGACTGGGACTACCCGGTCGAGTGCCGGTCGTGTCCCTTGGTTTTGGGGCGTGACACGGAGGGTCCGTAGAAAATATGGGACTTGGGCGTATGCCCGGAATCGAATTCCGAGGTCCCAAGTTTGAGAAATGAATTTTTAAAGAAACATTGTTTCCTGAAAAATATAAAGACTTGTGAAAATGAATTGTTATGTGAAACTAGTGTTACTGGGCCCATATTATGGTTCTGGAGCCCGGAACAGGTTCAATTTGATTAATATGTGTTGTCCGTAAAATTTGGTAAGAAACGGAATTGGTTTGACGTGTTTCGAATCCAAAAATGGAAAATTCGATAGTTTATGAAGTTTGACGGAATTCTATAGATTTTGGAGTCTAATTCCTTGTTTTGATGTTATTTTGATTGTTTAAGTACTTGAATAAGTCCGTAATTTGGTTCCGAGGTTGTGTGCACTTTTGGGTTGAGGTTCCGAGGGCTCAGGATAGTTTCGGGTAGGTTCCGGGGTGTTTTAGACTTAAAATCACTGAGTGTGCAGGTGCAGCAACAGGTCTCTGAACCTGGGAGCGCGGCCGCGGTCACCCTAGCGCGGACTGCGGTGGTTGACCTTCAGAGGACATGAAACAGCTCCGCGGTCGCGGTCGCCTTACCGCGGACTGCGGTGGTGGAACTTCTGTGAGGCTGCAATGAGGCCTTCGCGGCTGCAGTCGCGGTCGCCTTACCGCGGACCATGGTAGAGGCCTGGCAAGGGATACCTATAAATAACATAATTTTCAGCTATTTTCCACTTTTCAAAAACCCTAAAACGTAAGAGGCAATTTTCTAAACACTTTTCTTCTTCAAAAACATTGGTAAGTGATTTCTAATTCAATTTCTTTTCTCTTTAACTTTTTTTTACAAGATTGCATCCTAGAATCTAGGATTTACATGGGAAAATTGGGAATTTTGGGGGAAAACCTAAGAATATCGAAATTTGAGAATTTAGACCTCAATTTGGGGTCGGATTCCAAAACCAATTATATACCCGGGCTCAGGGGTGAATGGGTAATCATATTTTGGTCCAAATTTCGGGTTTGGACCAAGCGGGCTCGCGGTCGATTTTTGACTTTTTGGGGAAATTTTTAGAAAACTCATTTCCATGCATTAGAATTGATTCAATTAGCCTTTATTGATATAATTAAGTAACTTGTGGCTAGATACGAGCGTGTTGGTGGCGGAACCAAGAGGTTAAGCGGTAATTAAGGCTTGATTTGTGTTCGAGGCATCGAGGTAAGTGTTTTGCCTAACCTTAGCTTGAGGGAATAGGTACAGAGTCTAAATTGCTACGTGTATTCCATGTCCAACGTATAGGTCAGGTGATGAGTACCTATGTGTTGTGGTCAAGCATGCTCGTGAGTCAAATGTGATGATTTATACTGTGTTCTTGATATTCTCTGTGTTATGAGTAATTGGTTATTTAGAAGTGATACATTGAGGTTGTTTCATGACTTGGGAAGTTATTGATTAATTGTTCAGTTCAGGATTATTATTGTTGAAATTATACCTCTGAGTGAGATTGGTTATAGCTAAGTCCCTTGACGGGACGATATAATTTTACTGGTTATTTCTGTACATTTAGAACTTCTTATTGTTGAACCTTCATATTGAATTGTTGTTTCTGTGAGTTTATGCACGAGGGGACATTCCCTACTGAGTGATTATTATTATTTATGCATGAGGGGACATTCCGTGCCGAGTGACTCTGAGGTGGTGCACGAGGGGACATTCCGTGCCGAGTGACTGTGAGCTTATTCACGAGGAGACATTCCATGCTTAGTGATTATTATTATTTATGCACGAGGGGACATTCCGTGCTGAGTGATTATTATTATTTATGCACTAGGGGACATTCCGTGCTGAGTGATTATTATTATTTATGCACGAGGGCACATTCCGTGCTGAATGATTATTATTATTTATGCACGAGGGGACATTCCGTGCTGAGTGATTATTATTATTTATGCACTAGGGCACATTCCGTGCTGAGTGATTATTATTATTTATGCACGAGGGCACATTCCGTGCTGAGTGATTATTATTATTTATGCACGAGGGGACATTCCGTGCTGAGTGATTATTATTATTTATGCACGAGGGGACATTCCGTGCTGAGTGATTATTATTATTTATGCACGAGGGGACATTCCGTGCTGAGTGATTATTATTTTTTATGCATGAGGGGACATTCTGTGCCGAGTGACTGTAAGGTGATGCACGAGGGGACATGTCGTGCCTTTTGCTGCTTATTTACTTGTTTCGAGATGTTAATTCCTATTTTACTCCTACATTTCAGTTATTACGTAATTCTACTGTGTTAGTAATTGTTGCCCCTTTTTCCCCAACATGTTCTACCCCGTAACTGTATTTCCTAATTATTTCCCGTTATATTATTGAACTGCACAAGTATTATTTGTTGTCGTGTCCTTGCCTCGTCACTACTTCTCCGAGGTTAGGCTCGGCACTTACTTAGTACATGGGGTCGGTTGTACTGATGCTATACCTGCACTTCTTTATGTTGTGCAGATTACGCAGCCGGACCCAGTGGACACTGTTAGAGGGAGTATCCTTCAGTCCACGCAGGCGACATCGAGGTAGACCCGAAGACGTTCGTGGGCCGTGACGTCACCTTCTATCCCTTTTTTCTGTCATTTTTTTGTATTTCCAGACAGATGTACCACTTTATTTCAAATAGTTGTTTTTAGCCAAATCTTAGTATGGTTTGTGAGGTTGTGACTCCATTTCTGGGTTTTGTACTTAAAAAGATTTCTACGAGATTGGCTATTGTAGTTTAGAATCTATTAACCTCCATATTTTTATCATGATTATTTAGTTAGCGTTTATTGTTTTTAATTGTTATTATGTCAATTCATTTAAAACATTGTCTTGTCTAGCGGGTTCAACGTTAGACGCCATCACGGCCTGAAGGTGGAATTTCGGGTCGTGAGAAGTTGGTATCAGAGCTCTAGGTTGCTTAGGTCTCACAACTCATGGACAAACTTGGTAGAGTCTGAGGGATCGGTACGGAGATGTCTGTACTTATTCCTTAGAGGATGCAAAGTTAGGAATAACTTCACTTTTCTTTTTCTCTGTTGTGCGATGTGATTGTAAATACTAATCGAGTTCCCATTCTACTCTCTCGCAGATGGTACGTGTGCTTCCCCCGGTTCTGATTAGCAGCCAGATACTCCTGTCACATCTCCTACGAGGGGCCGAGGTCGAGGCCGAGGCCGTGCTAGAGGCCGAGGCCGGAGCAGGGCTCAGCCCCGAGCAGCAGCCCTAGTGGAGGATTCTCAGGTTGAGTTCACCGAGGAGATCCCCGCTCAGACAGTCCCAGTTGGACCAACTCAGGTTCCAGAGGGGTTCATTGCTACCCCAGTGCTTCAGAACGCTCTAGTATGCTTAGTGGGACTCATGGAGAGTGTGGCTCATGCCGATCTTCTTCCTACTGCACCAGCCGTCTCTTAGGCTGGGGGAGGGACCCAGACTCCTACTACTCGTACACCAGAGCAGTTAGATCCTCAGTTTCAGACTCCGGCACCTCAGACAGCCAGAGTAACTCAGCCGGGTATTGTGGCACCGACAGTTGTGGGAGCAGCTATGTCAGCAGATGCTCTATGGAGATTGGATAGATTCACCAAGTTATTCCCTACTACTTTTACTGGTGCACCATCAGAGGATCCCCAGGATTATTTGGACAACTGTTATGAGGTTCTTCGAAACATGGGCATAGTGGAGTCCAATGGAGTTGACTTTGCTACATTGCGTCTTTCTGGCACCGCCAAGTCTTGATGGAGAGATTTATTCTTGACCAGACGAGCTGGGTATGCACCTCTGACTTGGGCTCAGTTCTCCGAGTTGTTCTTGGGGAAGTTTCTTCCAGTAATTCAAAGAGAGGATCTTCGGAGGCAGTTTGAGCGTCTCCAGCAGGGCTCCATGTCCGTCACTCAGTACGTGACCGGGTTCATTACTCTAGCCAGGCATGCTATTATGATACTCCCCACGGATCGAGAGAGAGTGAGGAGGTTTATTGAGGGTTTAGCCCAGCCTATCAGACTTCAGATGTCCATGGAGACGGGTACTGATATCTCCTTTCAGGATGCAGCCGATGTGGCCTGGCGCATTGAGATGGTATTATCGCAGGGTAGTGGTCAGGGGTCTGACAAGAGACCTCATCATTTCGGCCGATTCAGTTGTGTCTCATCTGGAGGCAGAGAGTCCTTTGGCAGAGGTCATCCCCCTAGGCCTTTTCAGTTAGCACTCCAGGTATCCCGCAGTGCACCATCAGCTCCCATCAGTGCACCGCCGATTCAGAGCTTTCAGGGTGGTCATTCTGGTCGTCAGGGACAATTCTAGGGTCAGTATCCTCAGCAACCGAGGTCTTGCTTCACTTGCGGTAGTATGGGGCATATTTCTAGGTTTTGCCCCTGAGGTTTTGGTGGTTCCCAGTATCAGGGTTCCCGTGCCATAGTTCCCGCATCAGGTACACCCGTACCCCCTCATCCAGCTAGGGGTGGTCGTGGTGCCAGAGGAGGAGGTCAGACTCATAGAGGTGGAGGACATGCCACGAGAGGTAGAGGTCAGGCCGCAGTAGGTCGACCCAGAGATGTTCAAGTTGGAGGGGCTCCTCCCTGAGGCTATGCTATTCTGGCCAGGCCTGAGGCTGAGGCCTCTGACGAAGTTATCACAGGTACGGTTTCCGTTTGCAGCCGAGATGCTTCGGTGTTATTCGATCTGGGTTTTACTTTCTCTTATGTGTCTTCATACTTTGCCCCTTATTTGAGCATGCACCGTGACTCCCTAAGTGCTCCTGTATATGTGTCTACCCCAGTGGGTGATTCTATAGTGGTAGATCGAGTCTACCATGCTTGCATAGTAGTTATTGGTAGGATGGAGACTCAGGTTGATCTTTTGCTTCTAGATATGGTTGACTTTGATGTTATATTGGGGATGGATTGGCTATCTCCCTATCATGCTATTCTGGACTGTCATGCCAAGACAGTGATCTTAGCCTTACCAGGAGTACCTCGCTTTGAGTGGAGAGGGACTCCTAATCATCCTTCTGGTAAAGTTATTTCTTATATGAAGGCTCGGCGTATGGTCGAGAAGGGTTGTTTGGCCTATTTGGCCTATGTTCGTGATTCTAGTGTTGAGGTTCCTTCTATGGAGTCTGTGCCCATGGTTCGTGAGTTTCCATAGGTATTCCCCGCTGACTTACCGGGTATGCCACTCGACAGGGATATTGACTTTTGTATTGAGGTGGCTCAGGGCACTCAGCCCATTTCTACTCTACCCTTGCCCCGCCAGAGTTGAAGGAATTAAAGGAGCAGTTGCAGGATTTGTTGGATAAAGGCTTCATTAGGCCTAGTGTTTCCCCTTGGGGTGCTCCGGTGTTGTTTGTTAAGAATAAAGATGGCTCGATGAGGATGTGTATTGACTACCGGCAGTTGAATAAGGTTACTATTATGAATAAGTATCCCTTGCCGAGAATTGACGATCTATTTGACCAGCTTCAGAGTGCTACAGTGTTTTCCAAGATAGACTTGAGATCTGGTTACCATCAGTTGAGGATTAGGGCGTCTGATGTCCCTAAGACAGCCTTTTGCACTCGTTATGGGCATTATGAGTTCTTGGTGATGTCATTTGGGTTGACAAATGACCCCGCTGCTTTTATGGAGTTGATGAACCGTGTGTTCAGGCCATATTTGGACTCATTTGTGATTGTGTTTATTGATGATATCTTGATTTACTCCCGTAGCCGAGAGGAGCATGAGCAGCACCTTTGAGTCGTCCTCCAAACTCTGAGGATTGGCAGTTGTATGCCAAATTTCTAAGTGTGAGTTCTGGTTGAGTTCAGTGTCATTTCTGGGCCATGTTGTGTCAGCAGAGGGTATTCAGGTGATCCCAAGAAGATTTCAGCAGTCAGAGATTGGCATAGACCCACTTCAGCTACAGAGATTAGGAGCTTCTTGGGCTTAGCGGGTTATTATCGTCGATTTGTGGAGGGCTTTTCATCTATAGCAGCCCCGATGACCAGGTTTACCCAAAAGGATGCCCAGTTCAGGTGGTCTGATGAGTGTGAGGCGAGCTTTCAGAAGCTCAAGACAGCCTTGACCACGACATCGGGGTTAGTTTTGCCCACAGGTTCAGGACCCTATACCGTGTATTGTGATGCTTCACGGGTTGGACTTGGTGCAGTGTTGATGCAGGATGGCAAGGTCATAGCCTATGCTTCTCGTCAGTTGAAGGTTCATGAGAAGAATTATCCAGTTCATGATTTGGAGTTAGCAACGATTGTTCATTCCTTGGAGATTTGGAGGCATTACTTGTATGGTGTGCCATGTGAGGTGTTCACGGATCACAAGAGTTTACAGTATCTATTCAAGCAAAAGGAGTTGAACATGAGGCAGAAGAGGTGGTTAGAGTTGTTGAAGGACTATGATATTACCATTCTTTATCATCCGAGGAAGGCCAATGTGGTGGCCGATGCTTTGAGCTAGAAGTCAGCCAGTATGGGTAGTCTTGCTTATTTATCAGTCGGAGAGCGACCTCTTGCGTTGGATGTTCAGGCTTTGGCCAAACGATTTGTGAGATTGGAGGTCTCTGAGACTAGTAGTGTTTTGGCCCATACCGTGGCCCATTCTTCATTGTATGACTGTATTCGGGCCAGGCAGTATGATGATCGTCATTTTTGTGTCCTTAGAGATAGGGTCAGGCACGGAGATGCCAAGCAGGTTACAGTTGATGATGAGGGAGTTTTGAGTATGCAAGGGCGTATTTATGTACCTGATGTTGATGGAATTCGTGAGTTGATATTGCAGGAGGCCCATAGTTCCCGGTATTCCATTCATCCGGGCGCCGCAAAGATGTACCAGAACTTGCGGCAGCATTATTGGTGGCGTAGGACGAAGAAAGATATTGTAGCTTATGTAGCTCGGTGCTTGAACTGTCAACAGGTTAAGTACGAGCACCAGAGACCCGGTGGTTTGATGCAGTAGATTCAGCTTCCCAAGTGGAAGTGGGAACGTATCACCATGGATTTTGTAGTTGGACTCCCACAGACTCAGAGGATGTTTGATACAGCGTGGGTCGCTGTGGATAGGCTGACCAAGTCAGCACACTTCATTCCGGTACCAGTCTCCTAATCAGCGGAGAAGTTGGCAAAGATCTATATGAGAGAGATTGTTAGATTGCATGGGGTGCTCATATCCATTATATCAGACCGAGGTACTCAATTTACCTCCCATTTTCAGAGGGTATTTCAGCGAGAGTTGGGCACACAGATTGAGTTGAGCACAGCGTTTCATCCTCAGACGGACGGGCAGTCCGAGCGTACTATTCAGATTTTGGAGGATATGTTGCGGGCTTGTGTCATTGACTTTGGTGGTTCATGGGACTAGTTCTTGACCTTAGCTAAGTTTGCCTACAACAACAGCTATCAGTCGAGCATTCAGATGGCTCTGTATGAGGCGTTGTGTGGTAGGCGGTGTCGGTCTCTAGTCGGATGGTTTGAGCCGGGAGAGGCTAGATTATTGGGTTCTGAGTTAGTCCAGGATGCCTTGGACAAGGTGAAGATCATTCCGGATAGACTTCGTACAGCTCAGTCCAGGCATAAGAGTTATGCAGATCGTAGAGTTCGAGATTTGGCATTTATGATAGGAGACCGGGTATTTCTTCATGTGTCGCCCATGAAGGGCGTGATGAGGTTCGGAAAGAAGGGCAAGTTGAGCCCTAGGTACATTGGTCCATTTGAGATTTTGAATAAGGTGGGAGAGGTGGCCTACAGACTTGCCTTGCCATCGAGTTTATCAGCCGTGCACCCGGTGTTGCATGTGTCTATGCTTCAGAGGTATATTGCGGATCCATCTCATGTACTTGACTTCAGCGGTGTCCAGTTAGACAAGGATTTGACTTATGAGGAGGAGCGGGTAGCCATATTAGCTCGGCAGGTTCGTCAGTTGAGATTGAAGAGTTATCCTTCGGTTCGTGTTCAGTGGAGAGGTCAGCCTATTGAGGCAGCTACCTGGGAGTCCAAGTCCGATATGTAGAGCCCATATCCCCATCCTTTCCCCAATTCAGGTACCTTTCTATGTCCGTTCGAGGACGAACATTTGTTTTAGAGGTGGAGATTATGATGACCCAAAAGGGTCATCCCGTGTAATTTGAATTAAAATCGTGTTTTGAGGCCTTGAAAGCCTCCGTTAATCTCACCACGATGTGCGTGAGCAGCCTGGGCACGTAGCCGAGAAGTCTTTATGTAGAAATTTGATAAAAGTTGAATTTTTGATAATTTATTGAATAAAGTTGACTTTGGTCAACATTTTTGGTAAACAAACCCGGATCCGTGACTTGACGGTCCCGGAGGGTCCGTAGGAAAATATGAGACTTGGGCGTATGCCCGGAATCGAATTCCGAGGTCCCAAGTCCGAGAAATGAATTTTTAAAGAAATATTGTTTCCTAAAAAATATAAAGACTTGTGAAAATGAATTTTTATGTGAAACTAGTGTTACCGGGCCCGTATTATGGTTCCGAAGCCCGGAACAGGTTCAATATGATTAATATGTGTTGTCTGTAAAATTTGGTAAGAAACGGAATTGGTTTGACGTGTTTCGAATCCAAAAATGGAAAATTCGATAGTTTATGAAGTTTGAGGGAATTCTATAGATTTTTGAGTCTAATTCCTTGTTTTGATGTTATTTTGATGGTTTAAGTACTTGAATAAGTCCATAATGTGGTTCCGAGGTTGTGTGCACTTTTGGGTTGAGGTTCCGAGGGTTCGGGATAGTTTCGGGTAGGTTCCGGGGTGTTTTAGACTTAAAATCACTGAGTGTGCAGGTGCAGCAACAGGTCTCTGAACCTGGGAGCGCGGCCGCGGTCACCCTAGCGCGGACCGCGGTGGTTGACCTTCAGAGGACATGCAGCAGCTCTGCGGTCGCGGTCGCCTTACCGCGGACTGCGGTGGTGGAACTTCTGTGAGGCTGCAATGAGGCCTTCGCGGCCGCAGTCGCGGTCGCCTTACCGCGGACCGCGGTGGAGGCCTGGGCAGGGATACCTATAAATAACGTAATTTCAGCTATTTTCCACTTTTCAAAAACCCTAAAACGTAAGAGGCGATTTTCTAAACACTTTTCTTCTTCAAAAACATTGGTAAGTGATTTCTAACTCAATTTCTTTACTCTTTAACTTCTTTTTACAAGATTGCATCCTAGAATCTAGGGTTTTCATGGGNTTGAGGATTATTATTGTTGAAATTATACCTTTGAGTGAGATTGGTTATAGCTAAGTCCCTTGACGGAACGATAGAATTTTACTGGTTATTTCTATACATTTAGAACTTCTTATTTTTGAACCTTCAAATTGAATTGTTGTTTCTGTGAGCTTATGCACGAGGGGACATTCCGTGCTGAGTGATTATTATTATTTATGCACGAGGGGACATTCCGTGCCGAGTGACTGTGAGGTGATGCACGAGGGGACATTCCGTGCTGAGTGATTATTTTTATTTATGCACGAGGGGACATTTCGTGCTGAGTGATTATTATTATTTATGCACGAGGGGACATTCTGTGATGAGTGATTATTATTATTTATGCACGAGAGGACATTCCGTGCTGAGTGATTATTATTATTTATGCACGAGGGGACATTCCGTGCCGACTGACTGTGAGGTGATGCACGAGGGGACACTCCGTGCCGAGTGACTTTATTTATTTATGCACGAGGGGACATTCCGTGCCGACTGACTGTGAGGTGATGCACGAGGGGACACTCCGTGCCGAGTGACTTTATTTATTTATGCACGAGGGGACATTCCGTGCCGAGTGATGGTGAGGCTATGCACGAGGGGACATGTCTTGCCTTTTGCTACTTATTTACTTGTTTCGAGATGTTAATTCCTATTTTACTCCTACATTTCAGTTATTACTTAATTCTACTGTGTTAGTAATTGTTGCCCCTTTTTCCCCAACATGTTCTACCCCGTAACTGTATTTCCTATTTATTTCCCGTTATATTATTGAACTGCACAAGTATTATTTGTTGTCGTGTCCTTGCCTCGTCACTACTTCGCCGAGGTTAGGCTCGGCACTTACTTAGAACATGGGGTCGGTTGTACTGATGCTACACCTGCACTTCTCTATGTTGTGCAGATTATGCAGCCGGACCCAGTGGACACCGTTAGAAGGAGTATCCTTCAGACCACGCAGGCGACATCGAGGTAGACCAACAGACGTTCGTGGACCCTGACGTCACCTTCTATCCCTTCTTTCTGTCATTTTTTTTTATTTCCAGACAGATGTACCACTTTATTTCAAACAATTGTTTTTAGCCAAATCTTAGTCTGGTTCATGAGGTTGTGACTCCATTTCTGGGTTTTGTACTTAAAGGGATTTCTACGAGATTGGCTATTGTAGTATAGAATCTATTAACCTCCGTATTTTTATCATGATTATTTAGTTAGCGTTTATTGTTTTTAATTGTTATTATGTCAATTCATTTAAAACGTTGGCTTGTCTAGCGGGTTCAACGTTAGACGCCATCACGGCCTGAAGGTGGAATTTCGGGTCTATGACACTCCGAAAGAACGAATTTGTTACTACCCGAATTAATGAAATTGTTCTTGACATTTATATTGTAGTAAGTCTCAAAAGAAACTTTTTGAGTTTCAAATATAATAACCAGAGTGGTTGGCATTTGAGTCTATAATTGAAAGGAAGATGAATATCTTCATATTACTATAGTCATATCAGGTAATTATGAAAGGTTACCCGACTTTTCTTCTATTTATACTAAACATGTATAATCATGATGATGGAATCACATGCCAAAATACAGATGTTTACTAAAATAAATACCATTTGTCATGACCGGTTGGCCATCCCGTTCAATTATGATGTGAAAAATGATTGAGAATTCACATTGACATATATTGAAGAATTAGGAAATTCTTCGAGAATTCTCATGTAAGACTTGTTCTCATGATAAAACTGGGGTTGGGATTTTATTCCCTGATTTTTGGAACGTATAAAAGGTGATATATATATATATATATATATATATATATATATATATATATATATATATATATATATATATATATATATGGCCCCAGTCACTTGTTATGTGGACTGTTTACTATTATATGACTTTAATAGATGCATCTATTGTATGGTCACATGTGCATTTGTTATCAACTTGAAATTTGGATTTTGCAA
The DNA here is from genome assembly GCA_005239495.1 of Nicotiana undulata. NCBI lineage: Eukaryota > Viridiplantae > Streptophyta > Magnoliopsida > Solanales > Solanaceae > Nicotiana > Nicotiana undulata. Next base: position 15,469 of record ML273612.1, read on the forward strand.
GATTGATTGCTCAAATTACTAGAGCACAGTTACAAAATATAAATAATGATAATTTATCTTGATAATGCTGGTTTATATCTAAGTTGGTTTAGAAGAAATTGTATGCCTCCAATTATAGCTAAGTCATTGATTATGAGAACAAAACTCCCAAATAGAAATTTGGTATGAGGTGTAATATTTAATATACAACATGTACGCATCTAGCCAACAAGTTATGAAAAATTCTCCCTATCACAATTGGTTCAGGGTCAGGAACCAAATAATTTTCATCTAGAAATATAGATGTGCTATATGATTTAATCATGCCACCACAATGTACAAAGATGGGTTCCCAAAGAAGGTTGGAAAATGTATTGGTGATCCCAACATTAGGGGAAGAAAATGGACAACTAAAAAAGTGATACGTGGAATGAATTATCATGAATACATCTAGATCATCGTACAAGAAAATGTGAATTTGAAGTTCAAGTGACAATTCATTTGCAAAATATTGTCAGGCACATTTGCTGACCTAGCTAAATGTCATATTTCAGCTGCTAATGCTCCAAATAGAATAACGTCTGTGATGGACAGAGTTTATGGAACACCTGAAGCTTAATAGACAAATCAGTTTCAAAGATAAAATTCCTTGAAGAAGGAGTGGAGCAAATGATCTAGATGGTCATAATAAGGAGGCAAGTGCTTTAGAAGAGCACCACGACAGAACACTCTATAAGACCTCACGGAAGAGGCTCAAGTACCTGAAAATAATGAGATCTCGATAAGTTATGTCTTTATTGTGTGATGATGAAACCGATGTAAATTATCATCGATGATATTGTTGATATAACATAGCGCTCAATATTATTAATATTGACAAGGATCTTGAGCTCAAATTTGTCATGGAATTTGGACAAATAAATGATTGACCAAATGCAAAAATGCGCAATGAAAATTGACTTCACCTNACCAGAGTGGTTGGCATTTGAGTCTATAATTGAAAGGAAGATGAATATCTTCATATTACTATAGTCATATCAGGTAATTATGAAAGGTTACCCGACTTTTCTTCTATTTATACTAAACATGTATAATCATGATGATGGAATCACATGCCAAAATACAGATGTTTACTAAAATAAATACCATTTGTCATGACCGGTTGGCCATCCCGTTCAATTATGATGTGAAAAATGATTGAGAATTCACATTGACATATATTGAAGAATTAGGAAATTCTTCGAGAATTCTCATGTAAGACTTGTTCTCATGATAAAACTGGGGTTGGGATTTTATTCCCTGATTTTTGGAACGTATAAAAGGTGATATATATATATATATATATATATATATATATATATATATATATATATATATATATATATATATATATATATATATATATATGGCCCCAGTCACTTGTTATGTGGACTGTTTACTATTATATGACTTTAATAGATGCATCTATTGTATGGTCACATGTGCATTTGTTATCAACTTGAAATTTGGATTTTGCAAGATTGATTGCTCAAATTACTAGAGCACAGTTACAAAATATAAATAATGATAATTTATCTTGATAATGCTGGTTTATATCTAAGTTGGTTTAGAAGAAATTGTATGCCTCCAATTATAGCTAAGTCATTGATTATGAGAACAAAACTCCCAAATAGAAATTTGGTATGAGGTGTAATATTTAATATACAACATGTACGCATCTAGCCAACAAGTTATGAAAAATTCTCCCTATCACAATTGGTTCAGGGTCAGGAACCAAATAATTTTCATCTAGAAATATAGATGTGCTATATGATTTAATCATGCCACCACAATGTACAAAGATGGGTTCCCAAAGAAGGTTGGAAAATGTATTGGTGATCCCAACATTAGGGGAAGAAAATGGACAACTAAAAAAGTGATACGTGGAATGAATTATCATGAATACATCTAGATCATCGTACAAGAAAATGTGAATTTGAAGTTCAAGTGACAATTCATTTGCAAAATATTGTCAGGCACATTTGCTGACCTAGCTAAATGTCATATTTCAGCTGCTAATGCTCCAAATAGAATAACGTCTGTGATGGACAGAGTTTATGGAACACCTGAAGCTTAATAGACAAATCAGTTTCAAAGATAAAATTCCTTGAAGAAGGAGTGGAGCAAATGATCTAGATGGTCATAATAAGGAGGCAAGTGCTTTAGAAGAGCACCACGACAGAACACTCTATAAGACCTCACGGAAGAGGCTCAAGTACCTGAAAATAATGAGATCTCGATAAGTTATGTCTTTATTGTGTGATGATGAAACCGATGTAAATTATCATCGATGATATTGTTGATATAACATAGCGCTCAATATTATTAATATTGACAAGGATCTTGAGCTCAAATTTGTCATGGAATTTGGACAAATAAATGATTGACCAAATGCAAAAATGCGCAATGAAAATTGACTTCACCTAAAATGTGAAGTTGGACGGATAGTCCCAACACCTGAAAGTGAAATGAAAAATCAAGTCGATAGAAATAAAGACGACTTGTGGCACAAGATTTTTCGTAAATATCCTAGCATTAGTTATATGGAGATATGTTCTCCTGTGGTGGATGAAATCGTTTTTAGGTTTTAATTTTGACAATACATTTGATATGCGTATAATAAAAATCCTCGAAGGATTTAAATTATTCTGAAGCATATTAAGGTTCCCACGAAACTTATTAAATAAAGCTCTATCAAATCTTTATGTGGATTAGACCAATCATGGCGTACGTGATTTATTTTTGTGTCTAGTGCAATTGGTGCACTAATGTATTTTGCTAGAACCATGAGTATCATAATATGCTAGTGAGATATAGTTGTACTACTATGTGGAGATATTAAAATACTATTAGTGTTATATTGCAAAAAAAGACCTTGATACAGATTTGTTTATTCTAACAAATATTGTCAAGGTTATGTTGGTTATATAAATGCAGGGCATGGTTTGTTGTTCAGGTAATCTATTTGGCTGTGAGGGTACTTCCATATTATGATATTCAACAATATTCCAATAACATTGAAGATGATACTGCATGCATAGGTCAATTGAAAGAAGGATTATCGAAGGAGACAAAATAAAATGTATTTCACCAAAGTTCTATTTCAGACATGATTGATGTTCAATAAATTTGTTCAAGTGATAATTTGGCAAACTTCTTCACAAGGCATTACCGACCTCAGCAATTGAGAAGTTGTTATACTAGATTGGAATTCATCGCCTCCGAAATATCAAGTGATATTTTTGTCAGGGGGAGTATAGCATGCGCAACACTCTTTTTCCCTTAGCCAAGGTTTTTTCCCACAAGGATTTTTTCTAGTAAGGTTTTAACGAGGCACATTATCTATGGACATCCAAGGCGGAGTGTTATGAAATATTAGATCATGATGGATATCCATAACTCCTAAATGAATAACACTCACTACTCTTATTCATTATCTCCATAACTTCCGCTACTCCAATACTTATGGTTGTAATTCCCATACTCGATAATCTCCCCCATGATCTTTCTCCATGATCTCAAATTCTTAATGATATATTTATGGAATTCTTTTGTTATACCTCTATGTAGTATTATAAATAGAGGATGAGAAGTCATTTTGTAATACACTTGAATACATGGAAGAAATAAGATTTCTCTTTTCTCACTACATCTATTGTCTATTTTGTTATTCTATATTATTATTTTGAGCTTAGTTTTTTAACATATACCACATATTTCAATTTCTAAATGTGATACTATACTACTGTTTAAACTTTAATCCGTTGTATGAATTTCTGAGTCACCTTACTCCGTCGTGTGTTGGCTTTTGTAAGTGATTGAAACTTTAGTACGTCTATCTTGTTTTCGTGTAGTAATGCTAGTAGGTTTTATCACCTACTCCGGCAAAAGTAACAATCTGAAACTGCTAAAAATCTTACTCTTCTTTTTGTGGTTTGAGATTGCAGGAGCAACCACAGGTTCACCAAAAAGTGACAGAACAAACCAAAAGTAAATGAGCATAAAATGCGCTTGAAGTGGGTGTACCGTCCCTATTTGACTGAATCAAGATGCTGCAAAATAACTTACTTTGTAAAAGGAAAAAAGACCAAAAAAAAAATGCCGCTAACCTTCATATTATCTCTCTAAAAGAAAATCGTCTCAGGTAAGATTAAAGTAATAAAATTTGAGATAAAATCATGGACTAAATGAATTTGTTTAACCATAACTTTTGTCACAATGGTATGTATTTTCGTTATAATTGATTTGATCTGTCCGACAATCAGAAGGTGATGTGTGGCTATAATTTCATATTTTAGTGCATTATTTACCTTACATTTTACGTGTTTTAATGTTAAACTACACTTTATTTGCGTAATGGGTTCTATTTCATGTGTAGCTGAATTGGAGATGAAATTAGAGCAAAAGGAAGATTTGAAGAATAAAGCATGCTCGAAAACCGTGGAATGAAGAAAGAATGAATTGAGCAGTGAAAAAGATGAAGAAGCTCGCGAGGCGACCCTTTTGGTTCGCGTGGAAGCTGGCGAGTGAGCCTCTGAGCTCGCATGAGAGCAGGCGTCGCGAAGGGTGAGGCGAGGTCGAGCTCGCGTGGGAGCTGGCGCCGCACAGTGTTAGGCAAGGTTCATCTCACGTGGAGCCTCGCGAGGCACGGTCTGAGGCGCGCTTACTCCGGATTTTGAATGGTTATTTTGTCTCTTGGTTTCACTAGGACTTGGCCTATGTCATTTAGGTCTTTTCCTACACATATAAATAGACATAAAATACCACTTTTGAGAGAGTTTTTGCGACCGAGGGCAAGAATAGCTCGTGGAACATTCGTTGGGAGTTAGAATCATCGATTTCTACATTCCTTTATCTTTACTTTGTGATTTATTTATGCAAAATATTTGGGGTACTTTTACTATGAGTATGAGTAGCTAAACTCCTAATCTAGGATTTTGATGGAACTTATTGGAGGATGATTTTCCTATTATGTTAATATAGATTTGCCGTAGTATTTTCTCTATTTGTTCAACTACGTTATTACTGTGGTTGGTTGAAGAGCTCTCTATCGACTGTGCTTATTTAGTGTGTATTACTCGGAAGAGAGTGCATATTTAGGTAGTTGTTTAACAACATCACTCCTAATGTATATGAGGGATCAATACAGAGGGTTTAAAGGTGGGATTAGGAATAACGAAACCTTGGTGCGATCCGAGTGGGTGGTACTTAGTGCCAGCTAGCGTAATTCGGAAGAATATTTCAAGTAAATTGTGGTAGTTACTCGGGAGAGAATTACGACACTCAGAGCGCTCATGATCGGTAGAGAAAACTTAGGCCAATTTATAGGAAACGTAGCAGAAAGGATTCGCACAATAGGGGAAATCATAACCTTAGATCATTCCAATTCTTGTCTACAACATGTTCGTAGTTAGTTATTAATTACTGCATTTTTATTACGTGATATTTAGTTAGTAAACATCCAATTTGTTAATTAAATATCCGAATATTGATTGCGTGAATTTTGCGAGTCTAGTAGATGTGCTTAATAGGTTAATTCCCTGTGGGATTCGACTCCGAACTTGTTAACCGGAATATATTTGCAACGACCGCTTAGTCCTTTTATAAGGTATAGTTGGGCATGATCAAGTTTTGGCGCCGTTGCCGGGGAATTAAAGATGTTATTAATTGCAACCAAATGAAGTGCTAGAATTCTTAGTGTAGTTAATTTTCTTCATTTTAAATCAAATACATTGAAATTCTAACGTTTGTAGTCTTGGGTGTTACAGATGCATGCCTAGAAACTCCTCAAGAACTGGTGAATCGTTCGAAGCATTATTAGATCATGAGAAAGTTTTCAAGGCACTGAATCGTGCAAACAAGAATGGAAAACAACAATAGAACTCAACCGAACAAATAGAACCAGACATGGATGACAGAATAGAAAATCCAAACAACAACATAAACAATACGAATGAACCGAACAATCAGGGTGTGGTGCCTCTTGTGCCAGAAGCAACATTGTATAATTGGGCACAACCCATCACCGAAAATCTGGAAACTGCAATTGCAGTCCCTTAGATACAAGCGGAATCATTTCAAATCACAAACAACATGCTACAGTTTTTCCAGAACAAGGGACTGTTCTCGGGGTCTTACATTGAAGATCCTCAACAACATTTGAAAAATTTCCTGTCAATATGTGTCACACAAAGGCAACCTAATGTGACACCACAAGTAATAAAGTTGTTATTGATTCCATTCTCGGTGACAGGAGAGGCTCGGACTTGGCTCAATACACTACCCATATACTCCATCACTACTTGGGAGGTATTAGTCAAGCAATTTTTGAACATGTTCTACCCACCCAATAAGACTGCCAAACAAATTGATGATATATTGATCTTCAGGCAGAGACCAACAGAAACACTACAAGAAACATGGGAGAGGTTCAAGGGTATGCTGGTTAAATGTCCACATCATGGCATTCCGGATCAGATGTTGGGGCAGGGGTTCTACATAGGATTAGCAGACGAATTAAATGCCAATGTTGATGCTTCAGCAGTGATAGCATCATAGAAAACTCAAATATATTCAAGGACAAGGTTATTTCATAGGAATCTCAAAGAGGGCCTTTAACAAGATCTCAAGCTAAAAAGTTGCAAAACAAGGTCATTGGACTTCAGGAGCGATCAAAGAAGTTGTTAGTTGTTAGTTGGGAGGAAGAGCTAAAGGATAAAGGATATGAGTTATTTAGGTGTTATAATTATTTTATGGCCCAAATTCATGTCCAAGAAGATGTGGATTAGATCCCAAGAAACACCCTCTGAAAAAGGTCCAAATCAGGCCATTGTTGGACCAATTTGGCACCTAAATTGTGTCCAAACTTGCAGCCCATGAACTCCTACATAAAAACACATTTTTATATCATAAAAAGAACTTACTTATTGTACAAGAAGGGTACAATAGTCATGCTAGATGTTGAGTGCAATTTGGTGCCAAGTTGCTTGCAAATTTCCTTCAAGATTTCTAAGATTTTCAAGATTCTATCCAAGATTGGTTTGAGACTTATTTTCATCTACATGGGACTATATTTATTGCTTTCCTAGTTAATTAAGGTTATGTTTCCTTTTGCTAAGATTTTTGGAATTACTTTCCAAGAAGTGCTTGGTTTTTGCTTCCTAGTATTTTTCTTGGTGATGGATACAGACTCCTAGATGATGAGGATGTCAACACACCTGAGCAGTCCGAGGCCGAGCCGGAGCAGTCAGATGATGAGGATGATGATGATGAGGAGGAAGTACAAGATGAATAGTTGGCAGCCTCAGAGGATGAGGGCGATGACGCAGCTTGATTAAGGAGTTTTCATCCACCCTACTCATTGTTTTTCTTGTTTTGTCAATTTGTTTATGCATTGAGGACATTGCATGAAATAGGTGTGGGGTGGTAACTTGTAAATAATAGTATTGTTTTAGTTAGGTCGTCTTAGCCTTTAGAAAAAAGAATTTTTTTTTAGTGTCGTCGTAGCCTTTTAGAAAGAAATTTTTTTGAAAAATTGGACTCTTCCCGACGATGGATCTCCTAGACAGTATTCTTGAGGTAGTAAGTCTACAGAAAAAAAATCAAAAAGATTTTCTTGCAGGCAATGTAGTAATTCCCCTTGGTTTTTCTTTAGGTCGCGGTTCTTTTCCAAGGATTTTTAGTTGAACCGGGTGTAGTTAGTTTTAATTTTTAGGAGTAGAAATCACTGTGCTATGAATTAAATTGCAGCAATATCTCTTGACTGTGTTATGCCTTGAGAATAGTGAGTACTCTGGTTGTGACGCTTAGGCTCAGTTTTTGACTCTAATATTAGTACCTTAAATCGTAGATTCTTAAATTTGCTTAATTGCTTTGACTGGAGTGTCGTGATAAAATCAATCCTGAGTGAGTTATGCGCCATGTCTGTGTGAGGTTTGTATGTATTTTGTGCATTGCATTTGATGTCTAGAACTTGCCCCGTGTGCGTGCAATGCGAAATAGTAGTCTTGTTCAGTCTGGGAAGTGATATATACGTTTCTTTATTGAGCCAGATATATATAGTTTACCCACCTAAATGTTATGTAACGTAGTTAACCCCTTTGAGCCTATAATATTATTTTTTTTGTAACCACATTACAAGCTTTACCCCTTTGTTTGAATTGACCATATATTTGAACCTTGTCATTCTCATTAGCACTTGAACTGTGGGGTGGTGGGTTGGCTTTTGAGTGGATCAAATGAAATAAGGAGAAAAATACATTATTTTGAAAAAGCAAAAAAAAAGTCAATAAAAGCCACTTGGATTGAATAAAAGAAAAAAAATATATATATATATATATAGTTGTATTGTGTGAAAAAAAAAGAGAGAAAAAATAATTCTTGATTGTGGTGGCTAGTGATATAATTGTGCTTAAAGAAGTATGGGTAATATACCTTGAAGTAAAAGTGGAGTTTTGGTTTGACATAAATATTGTTTGTAGTGTTAAAGTATATGTATTAAAGTGCTTAAGAATGTGTAGTCACTCATATCCAAATGTATCCTACCTGGCCCGCAATCTACATTACAACCAATTAAAGTCCTACTTGATCTTTGATTGAATGAGCTCGATTAGTAGAGTATTACACTACGAGCAAGTCTATGGTGCATCATGTGTGGCATATGAATGTTGTTTCTGAGAGAGAGTGAATTTTTCCTATCTCGAGTTCCTACGTTCTTAAAATTCATCGTGTATGGAACTAAGCTCTTTGTTGGGTGAGGGCACGTGACTCATAACGGAAAGGTAATGTTATTGACCTGCATGTTAGAGTAAGTAAGTGAATTGTGAATAAGACATGGTATTTGTGAGTCAAATCTTGAGGTGAGGATGTTACACATTTGTGTGTAGTCTATTTTAAAGATTCTTGGTGTGATGAGTTAAGGTAACTATTTAAAAAGGCCGTGTCTACAAGTGTAGTTTGATTGCTTGAGGACGAGCGATGTTTAAGTGTGGGGTATTGATGTGTGAATATAATTACATATTTTAGTACATTATTTACCTTACATTTTATGTGCTTTAGTTGTTGAACAACATCACTCCTAACGTATATGATAGATCAATACGGAGGGTTTAAAGGTGGGATTAGGAATAACGAAACTTGGTGCGATCCGAGTGAGCGGTACTTAGTACCAACTAGCGTAATTCGGAAGAATATGTCTAGTAAATTGTGGTAGTTACTCAGGAGAGAATTACGACACTCAGAGCGCTCATGATCGGTAGAGAAAACTTAGGCAAATTTATAGGAAACATAGCAGAAAGGATTCCCACAATAGGGGAAATCATAACATTAGATCATTCCAATTCTTGTCTACCATCTGTTCGTAGTTAGTTATTAATTAGTGCATTTTCATGACGTGATATTTAGTTGGTAAACATCCAATTTGTTATTTAAATATTTCCGAAGATTGATTGCATGAATTTTGCGAGTCTAGTAGATGTGCTTAATAGGTTAATTCCTTATGGGATTCGACTCCGGACTTGTTAACTGAAATATATTTACAACGACTGTTTAATTCTTTTTTATAAGGCATAGTTGGACGTGATCAGAAGATAACGAAGATTAAATTATTGAAGGAAGCAATAAATAGGAACACTATAATTTAGAAAATTAGTTTAGGGAAAAGAGCTAAGAACAATACAAGTTATCAATACGTTGGCAAGTTTTGTAGCCTTCCAACAAATTTTATTGCCTCCCCTTAATTTATTGGGGAAACTTTGTCTCTCTCGAATGAATATTTCTGTTATTTGTCATATACTTTCAAAGTAAGAAAATTATCAAAAATAGTCTTCTTCTTTTTTTTTCAATCTTCACGTAATATAATTTATGTTTTGTTAGTTTCTTTGTTGGAAGATAAGTCATACGTATTCAACAAATGAAATAATTTGAAGCATGTCTCAGAGCAATTGGAAAGTCCAAATATACCACTAAGCTATTATAAACATCCAAATATAACTTGACGTGACTTCCACGGTTAGTGCGAGAGGCATATTTAAATCTTTTTAATTATTCAGAAGTATATTTGAAACAAGATAATGATAGTATTTTTGTACCTTTCCGTTTTTTAAAATGATCCTCCCAACTTGTCAAAGTCCAAACAAGTTAAGTTATGACCCTTTATTTTGTAGCTTGTTACTTACATTTACCCTTTCCATTGACGGAAACAACAAAAACAATTTCATTTCAATAATTCAGTACTACCTCCGAGGTGTATTATTTACTTTTTTAAAATTAGTTTTTTGGTACGCGCCTTAGCGTGTACAATGTCTCAATGAGAACGTATTTTTAAATTATCATACAAATATTAAACATAACTGATGAAGGTTTTAGAGTACTTACACTTTTCCCATAAAAGTTGTTCTCTAGCTCATTTTAGAAAACACAAACAAGATCGGGGGACAAACAAAAGACAATTTAAGTCTACATCTCATTGAATTTTAGTACCTTCCATGTTGGCTTAGGTCTAACATCCATTGAATTTTAAATTCTTTTAAGTATAAACCACATTGACGAATTCTAATTTCAGTTATGATATAATTCTACTCAACTTAGAGTAAGTAACTTACAAAAACTAAAGGAATATCAAATTACCGTAAAAATTTCATATCAAATCTTAAAATTCTAAATTTAGTTCTACCAAAAATAAACTATTCATTATAATTATAGTTTATATAATATAAAATGCACTCACAAAGGTTAAAAAAAAGTCTGAACAAAATTTACCATTGGAGCTTCTAAATACAGTTGTAGAGGACCAAATGAAGATGAACTAGTGCAGGATTTACGACTATCAAAACAATACAATTTTATACACTACTTAGGAAATCGGATTACACAATTTATGCACATGTAGATCATGGAAAAAAAGAATATGGACTTCGAATTAATGTATTGCTCAAAAGTAGAATTAAATTAAGATGTAAAAACTTTTTGAAAACTAACCTGGTGGTGGTCTTGTCCAGCAACCGTATATGTTAGTGTAGTGTAGCTCGCACTCGCAGAGTTGTTAAGACCCTGACAACCTATTTTACTAAACAAGAACGAAATTATTGTTAGAAATCATATGTTCAAAATTAGATGAAAAAGAAAAGGATTAATTATGAGTATGCATGAGATCTCACCTTCTCAGAGATATAAAAAATTAACTATAAAAAGGGGAAAGTTAATATTATATCCACAAAATGTGAATAAAGAATTTGATAGAATCCGAGATCTAATACAATTGACTCGGATTCACACACATGCAAATGAAGTAATTGAACATGTAGTAGAGAGAGAAAGTAGAGAAAAGGAAAAGAAAAGAGCTAAAGCTCTGTATTTTCAATATGAATCAATACACAGTGATTTCCTAACTAATATAACCGACTACAAGTCAGTTAGTGGGGGATCCCTGAGAAAGTACTAAAATACCCCTGCCTCTTACTACTCTTTTCTATACAATGTACTACCCTTCTTGTAATACTCCCCCTCAAGCTGGTGGGTGAAAGACATCAAACACACCAAGCTTGGATAAGAGGAGGTGGTGTTGAGCAGTGGATAAACCTTTGGTAATAAGATCAGCAAGTTGCTGAGTAGAGGAAACATGGTGAGGAAGTATTAGCCCGGACTTGATCTTTTCACGCACAAAATGGCAGTCTAGCTCAATATGTTTAGTACGTTCATGGAAGATTGGATTGTTAGCAATTTGAATTTCTGCCTTGTTGTCACAGAACAAGGATATTGGTTGAGAAATGGCAACTCCTAGCTCCTGCAATACACCAGTCACCCAAGTTATTTCAGCTACTGCTATTGCTGCTGCCATGCTTCTGTACTCAGCTTCAGCAGAGCTTCTGCTGACCGTATGCTATTTCTTGGACTTCCATGAAATAAGTCCTTCCCCTAATTTGATGACATATCCAGTGACTGATCTTCTGGTGTTAGGACAAGAGGCCCAGTCCGAGTCACAATATGCAGTGAGGTTTGTAATAGGATCAACAGGTAACAACACACTCAGTCCAGGACACCCTTTAAGATATCTAACCACTCTAAAAGCTGCATCCAAGTGGGACTGTTTAGGCCTTTGCATGAACTGACTCAAACTTTGAACTGCAAAGCTGATGTCTGGTCGAGTAATAGTGAGATAGAGAAGCTTTTGTCACGACCCCAAATCCCACCTTTCAGACCGTGACTGCGTCTAACGTTGAACCCGCTAGACAAGCCAACGTAAACTACACGTTAATATTTTTAAATCAATCCAACAGTAGTAAAATTTAATACCCTTCAAATCTTAACTGAAATAACCAACATACTTCATAACTTTAACAGCGGAAATGTAACCATACTCTGAAAATGCGTAATGACATAGTAAAGATAACAACATTGCATAATCCCAAAACCGGGGTGTCACAACCTCACGGACTATCTAAACTGAGTGCTAAATACAGAGTCTGAAAGAAAATATATAATTGTCTTGAAACTAGGAGAAAAAGTAAGACAATAAGGAATCCAAATGCAGGAGAGACACCAAGGCCCACGAACGCCAGCGGTATACCTTGAAGCTCTGGGTGGAATGAAGGTGACTCTCTCAATGCGGTCCACTGGGTCCAGATGCGGGATCTGCACAATATTAAGAAGTGCAGTGTAGCATCAGTACAACCGACCCCATGTACTGAGTAAGTGCTGAGCCTAACCTCGGCCGAAGTAGTGACGAGGCTAGACTTGACAATAACGATAACCTGTCCTATTCTACAACAGGTAATAGGGATAGTACAAGGCAAGAGATAAACATACAAGTAAGGGATACGGGAGCAGTAAAGGGGGAACAAGTGAAGTGAAGCAGTCAAATTGAAAGATAGAAGTAAACAAGGGAGGCAATCTAACGCAATAGCCAACGAAACAAGTATAAGTTCCAAAAATGTAAACAATGGCACGTCATCACCCTTCGTGCTTTTACCCTCTTCCTCACAATGCAATGAAATCAAGTATCATGGCACGGCATCACCCTTCGTACTTTACACTCTTCCTCACTATGCAATATAATCAAATGTCATGGCACGTCATCACCCTTCGTGATTTTACTCTCTTCCTCACAATGCAATGTACAATGTAAGGCAATGTAAATCATGGCACGACATTAACCTTCGTGCTTATAATCAATAAAAGTCATGGCACGACATTAACCTTCGTGCTTATAATCAATATGAATCATGGCACGACATCACCCTTCGTGCTTTACACTCTTCCTCACTATGCAATGTAATCAAATATCATGGCACGGCATCACCCTTCGTGATTTATACTCTTCCTCACCAAACAATAACAGATATAATGGCAAGGAGTACAGCATAGTGGAAAT
>ML273613.1:0-16179 GCA_005239495.1 Nicotiana undulata
TAGAGGTGGAGATTGTGATGACCCAAAAGGTCATCCTAAGTAATTCCAGCTAAATCTATGTTCAGAGGCCTCGAAAGCCTCCGTTAATCTTACCTCAATATGCGTGCACAGCCCGGGCAGGTAGCCGGGAAACGTCCATGTGAAAATTTAATAAAAATGGGATTTTTGAATTGAATAATTGAATAAAGTTGACTTTGGTCAACATTTTTGGTAAACGGATCCGGACCTGTGATGTAACGGGCCCGGAGGGTCCGTAGGAGAATATGAGACTTGGGCGTATGCCCGGAATCAAATTCCGAGGTCCCAAGCCCGAGAAATGAATTTTTAAAGAAAATTATTTTCTGAAAATAATAAAGGCATTTGAAAATAAATAATTATGTGAAAATCGTGTTACCGGGCCTGTATTGCGGTTCTGGAGCTCGGAACAGGTTTGTTATATGTTATTTGTCCTATATGTGGAATTTGGTGTAAAACGGGCTTGATTTGGTTGGTTTTGGATCCAAATGAGGAAAAATNAGGTGTAGGGCGGTTCGGCGCGTTGAGGTGAATTCTAGAATTTCAAAGTTCTTAACTTTTGAATTCAGGGGTTTTGGAGGGTGATTTTGAGTTTTAGCGTTGTATTGAGTGTTCCGTGAGCTCGAGCAAGTTCGTTTAATGATTTGGGACTTGTTGGATTTTTTGGACGGGGGCTCGGGTGGGCCCAGGTGCCTCCCGGACCCCGCGCGAGGCCAAAAACTAGGAAAAACCACTGCTGGTGCACAGCAGCTGGTGTGATCGCAGGTGCGGTTGCCCANACTGCGGTCCTATGGTCGCAGGTGCAGAAACCCCTGTTGGCAGCCCACTTAAAATGTCCAAAAATTCGGGTTTTCCTCATTCCTTCCATCTTCAAACTCCATTAGAGAGCATCCAAGCTTGGGGAATCACCTTCCACGACCACCCACTGTAAGAGGTAAGTAAAACCCCATAAAACTTCTAATTTTAACAATAATTCCTAGCTTAATTCACTAATAAACCACCTAAAATCATTGAATTAGGTAGTAAACTTTAGGGTTCTTAGGAATTTCGTGATTTTCCATGTTAGGCCATAAATTCTTGAATAAATTACATAACTTCGATCCTTAGACTCCGGGTAATTGATTCCTTCATGAATTTTCGAAAATCTAAACGTGTGGGCCCGGGGTCGAATTTTAGTATTCTTGGAAGAATAGTAGGAAATGCATAACTTGGCTTAGAAATTGATTTATTGGGTACTTATTGATGTTAATAAATCCATTATGTCTAGATATCCCCGATTCGGAGTTGGATTCGAGAGGAAAGGCTGTGATTGAGGCTTGACTTGCATTGTCTTGGGAGCCGAGGTAAGTGTTTGGCTTAACCTCAGCTTGAGGGATTAGGTATAGAGTCTTATTTGCTATGTGCAACTCATGTCCAACGTATAGGCGTGGTGACGAGTGCCTATGCGTTGCGGTCAAGTATGCCCGTGAGTCAATTGTGATGAAATTTGCTATGTTCTTAATATTCCCCGCACTATGAGTAAATTGTGAATTAAAAATGATACTTGATGTTGTTTCATGATGTGGAGAATTATTGAGTTATTTGTTCCAGTTGAGGCTTACACTGTTGAAATTGTATTAGTGATGCGAGGTTGGTTATAGATGAGACCCTTGTCGGGCATATGTTGATGTTGTAAATGATGATTTCTCCTTGCCGGAACGATAAAATTGTATTGAATATTTCCACGCACTTGAGACATCGTGTTGTTGACTTTCATATTATTGTTGCCTTGTGTTTTATTATTATTCGTCGCACGAGGGGACATGTCGTGTTGACCGAGTGTTATTAAATATGCACGAGGGGACATTCCGTGCCTAGTGATTGTGAGGTTATGCACGAGGGGACATTCCGTGCCGAGTGTTATTATATATGCACGAGGGGACATTCCGTGCCGAGTGATTGTGAGGTTATGCACGAGGGGACATTCCGTGCCGAGTGTTATTATATATTGCACGAGGGACATTCCGTGCGGAGTGATTGTGAGGTTATGCACGAGGGGACATTCCGTGCCGAGTGTTATTATATATGCACGAGGGGACATTCCGTGCCGAGTGACTGTGAGGTTATGCACGAGGGGACATGCCGTGCCTTTCCTGTTCATTATATGTTTGAGAAGCTATACTTCTGCCTCGCCTTTACGTTTCGTTTATTACCTTGTACTGTTGTGTTATCATACTGTTACCCTATCTCCCCAGCATGTTCTCCCCGTATCTGTCTTGCTTGCTATTTCTGTTGCCATTTTCCTGTTATTATATAAAATTGCACAGGTACATATGTAGTGTTGGTCCTAGCCTCGTCACTACTTCGCCGAGGTTAGGCTCGACACTTACTCAGTACATGGGGTCGGTTGTACTGATGCTACACCTGCACTTCTTTATGTTGTGCAGACTACGCAGCCGGACCCGGAGATCACTGACGATCGGAGCATCTCATTCAGTCACACAGGAGACTCGAGGTAGACCCGCAGACGTTCGTGGGCCTTGACGTCACCTTCTACTTTCCACTTTCAGCTGTCTTACTTTGTATTTCAAAGACAGTCTTATGTATTTATTTCAGACTTTTTGTTTGTAGTAATCTCATAGATAGTCCGTGAGTATGTGACACCAGTTCTGGGATTTGTTTATGGGTTTCATTTCGAAAGTGCTATGTTGTATTTTCGTTATCCTGTCCGTATTTGTTGTTAATGAGTTTTATTCAGTTCAAACGTTGGCTTGTCTAGCGGGTTCACCGTTAGACGCAGTCATGGCCCGAAGGTAGGATTTCGGGTCGTGACACTTTCAACTTTATCTAGAGACAATTGTAATAGGTACTCTGAGTATTCAAGTCAGAGTTAACTTGAAGTTGTCGCAACATTTAGAGGCTGGTTGCCACAACGGGATTAGAGTTAATCCTTAGGTTTACAAAGTGTTTTGTAAATGTTGTTTTGGCTCAGTGATTTAGTGAAGTGTTGGGGAAAATCCTCCTGAGTAGTAGGTCGTGGTTTTTTCACCTTTTGAGCCGAGTGTTTCCACATAGAAATACGTGTGTTCTATACTTTCCGCATTTACTATTTCAGCAACAGTATGTTAAGGAACACTTTGAAGAACCAGGTCCTTCTATAATCAGTGCATGCAAAAAATTGGACACAACACAAATCACTTCCTCTTGTGTGGTATTGAAGTTAAAACATCAGTTATACAAAAGAAAAAGAAAAAAAATCTGTAATAATTAATGAAATAGACTTCTGATCATTAGAAATCATTTTCACAAATAATTCCAAGTTAATTACCTGAAATCCAATATCATAAATTCGTAACTATTAATCATAGAAAACGGACACTTGGACGGTTTGAGAGGCTAAGGCTCCTCAAAACTTGCTCTATAATAATAACACAAACATTAGATATGGGACATTTTACATGGTGTACTTCACTAGCTATTCAATGAAGAAACCACTTGGTTTACTTATACCTCCAATATATTAAAGGCAATCAACATAAAACATATATTTATCTGCTTGCAACCTGTAGTCTTTCCAAATATCGTCATTGAAACATAATATGAGATGAAGTCTCCCATAATTGGTGTCAAACCTAAATCTTTTCACCTTCCACCATGTTCAACATTTCACTAATCACCCAATAAAGAGAGAGAGGAGAGACAATTTCTCCTCAGCATATCCATTTTTCTCAAAAATCCTTCTTGTTCACACATATTCCAAGAACATGTTTAAATTAGCAATCGTAGGTTTAGTATGCACCGCAGTGATTATTTCCATTTTATTTCGTATGTCAAATAGTTCTATCCTATGTAGAGCTCCAACATTAGTGGGTCCGGGGATCCTCCTGCACACGAACTCAACAAAGGATGATGATATAATGTCCCAACAACTCAAAGTCGATGCCGTCCTACATTACGCCACATCACGAGTGATACCACAACAGACGTTGGACGAGATCAAGGTATCCTTCGACATTCTCAAATCTCTAACCCCGTGTAATTTTCTGGTATTCGGGCTAGGTCATGACTCATTTATGTGGGCGTCTATAAATCCACGTGGCACCACGCTATTCCTAGAGGAAGATCCGAAATGGGTCAAGGCCATAATAAAAGACATGCCATTCCTACGTACCAACACCGTGAATTATCGGACAAAGTTGTGGGAGGCAGAGAAATTAATCGAACACTACCATAAGGAACCAGATTGTTCAGCTAAAAAAATATTCTTACGAGGTAACCATAAATGTAAATTAGCATTGGACATGTTATCTAATGAAGTGTACGATAAAGAATGGGACATGATTATGATTGATGGTCCTAAAGGTTATTTTGATAAAGCACCAGGAAGAATGTCAGCTATTTATTCTGCTGCTATTATGGCAAGGAATAGGAAAGGATCTGGGGTTACGCATATATTTTTGCATGATGTGGATCGTAATGTTGAGAAAGTTTATGCAGAGCTATTTTTGTGTAGAAAAAATTTGGTAAAAGGTGTAGGAAGGCTTTGGCATTTTGAGATCCCTCCGGCTTCTAACATGACCAATGGTTTTTGCTAGTGGTAGGATGGTTAAGATTCCTCTGTCTTTAACCATGTCTTCGATTTGAGCCTCGGGAATTGAGAACTTTGTCTTTACGCCATTAGTGAGCCTAAGCGCTAATCTGGATTAATTGGGTTAACAAGTTCTGGACACCAGCTAATGGTTAAAAAACTGATTTTGCTAGAGTATTATGCCATTTTTCCTTCTTTTTTGCTGGGAAGGGTTACTTTAATTTACATTTAGAGTGTTGTATAATTTCTTAATCCCTTTCAAATTACTCATGTACTCTTCACATTTTTTATTTTCTTTGGGCTTATGTCTGATGAACTGGTTACTTAGACATGTACTCTTTTACCAACGGTATTTGTGGTACAATGTAGCCATTTGTTAGGCTTTGTTTGGGAACATTTGAATCCCAAGAAGAATTGATATAGAAGAAACTAAATCACCTTCAAGCAGGAGCGGCTTTAACGATTTTGTGGCTTAAACGCAAAATATATTAAAAGATCCTTAAATTTCTTTTGTAAAATCCATATAATAATGAGATACAAAGCAAACTCCTAGGACTTTGGCCTATTTTTAAGTGTAGAACGAGTTACGGGTAAATTAAGTGCACGTCTCGGTTTGGAACTATGTCGCAAAATGAAAATATGCCATTAATTAAGTGGAAGAAGATAGAGATGACACGTCGATACTCTGTCGACTTTCCAACCTTGCACCCCATTGCAATTGGGGATTTCACTTAAAAGGATGAACAAAAAAATTTCTTTCTAATGGATGTATCAATTAATATGGTTAAAAGAAATAGCTAATACATGAGTTTCCTTTTACGAGAAAAAAAATTCGATTTGATAACAAAGGTAAAAACTTCACTTAATTAAATGATGCAGAAATTTATTGTTATTTATCACTCAACTGTATAAATTTAATTAAAAAGTTTTAAAATATTTTATTAATAATAATGACATAAAATATATGTGACACATAGTAATACTTAAAATTAGGGCCTAATGCAATGGTTTCGCCTAACCCTTAGGCTGCCCCTGCCTTCAAGAAAGCACATAATGCATTTCCGTTTGCAACGGTCACTATAAAAAATTATGTAACTTAAAACAAGTCATAAAGTACAGTAAGAACACATAATATTTTCTTCTTTTTCATTTTATCTAAAGTTGTTTGATAGGACACAAAGTTTAAAAAAGAAAGAATGTCTTTTATATTTAATTTGCAAAGTTATAGTTATAAATATGCCATAACATTGTATGATCATAAAATCATGTCATTTAAAATAAAATAAAAAATTTAAAGTTAAACTATTTTATAAATATAAAAAATATCACGCATCTTATTAGAACGTATCTTACATTTATCAATTAATGCTGTACAAATATACGATACAAGAGTACATTTTTTAATATGAAAAGTTTCTTGTGTACGGGTAAAATCGGAAATAAAATGTACCCTTGATTTTCCGGTAAAGAACGAGAGGGAAGCACAATCTGACATGACCTCGCGTAAAGCCGAGGGGTTCCACGTCCTAGAGCCCGGGGAAGATGAATGGTGCACCCGGAACCAGATACGGCTGAGCATCGGGTCCGAGCAGAGTGATGGACCGAGACTAAGGGAAAGGACAGTTATACGAGATAAGCAGGAAGCCGTAATATCCGCCCTCAACCAGATGTTACAGTGCAAATCCCGTCTGATATCAACTGTAGATCAACATTTACTGGAAGGAGAACATCTTTCAATTTATTTAGACTTGTACTAGGATTGAAACTCTCCTACTATATAAAGGAAAAAACCTTTTCATTTTAAAACTACTGTTGACACGCATATCAAAGTAATAAAAGTTAATTTTTGTCCTTTATTTATTGTTCAAAGTGTTCTTCACCTGTTTGTTCATTAAGTGAGAACCGAGCTCGTTCCGATGACGAAATCGAGACTGATTTCTAAGCAACCATTGCAAAGCTAAACTTGTCCATCCATTACATTTGGTTTGATCGCTTTGATTCATTTTAATTCAATTATTTATTGTTCATAATTCACTCGTGTTAAATTAAATCACATATCCTTTTCTACGTATAAGTTTAATTGTTACTCTTTCTAAGGGTAAACAGTTTGGCGCCTACCGTAGGGATAATAGTTGTGATTTAATATGAATTTTCATAACACACTCAATTTTATACTTGCTCTTTGATGTTTGATTTCAGGTTAATCTAAGAATGTCAAATTCTTAGTATGCTCGCTTGAACGCTGACACTGAGCTAGGCCACCACGGTGAAAATAATAACGCGGTACCTAGCAATGATGTACCCCATGTTGATCCCAATGGTTGTTTAACCAAAGAATGAGATTCCTTGACCAAAGCTATTTTACGATAAACGCGGGTTACTCATAATCGAGTGAATAATATAATGAATAAAGGAATAATAAGCAGTATAGAATGCAGAAAAGTAGCAGTTTGTATTCGAGAATTCAGATGCCCTTATGGGTTACATTTCTTCCCTTTATATAGAGGTTTCCTAGTATAACGTTTGGTTCCTGTCATGATTTCTCATTAATGGCTAATTATTACATTAATGAGGTGTTACAAAGGATAACCGTAACTATTGTATAGGAGTTACGTAACGTATAAGTCATTAACTGTTGATTCTCGAATCTGCCCGTAGCTTCGTCTAGGTTCACTGTGACCGTATCTCTTCTTTGTCATTAAGTTTCCCGTGGTTGATGAACTCGTGGGTTTATTGACCGTGCCTCTTTGTCCCGTACTTCTTTACAGAATCAAGTCTATCTGTTGCGTTTTACTTGGTCCACGTGACTAGCTGAGTTGTCAAGGTCTTGCTTACGTGTGATACTCTTTTTTACCAATACAAATAGTCCCCCCACTTACCATATATTTATCGATTAATATTTGGTAAGTGGATATACATTTATGGCGGGAATATTGTGCCGCTGCATTGCTTCGTAACATTGTATCTTTTTATGAACACAGTCGTCGTTTATCACTTCCATTGAATGCTCCTTCCATATGTCCTTTTCTGATTGGCTCTGCAATAAATCGGCGCTTTTTAAGGCTTTTTTGCAGGTATATCAGTCCCGAAGTGACATCTTTAATTGTGACTTTCCATCATTATTCTTCCATGTTTTGACGGTTGCCCTTATGTATAAATAGTCTTCTTCCTTTCTTTACTTTCACGGAACACTTCCATACTTAATTCCTCTTTTGCAAAGAATTTTCCTTTGTTTTCGTAAAGATGTCTTCATCAAACCAACCAGAAAAGGTTATAGACGTAGAGACTCTGGCATCTTCTTCTGCTCCATCTAGGAGCCGGAGAGGTGGTCGACTGAGGAGTCTGGGATCTGCCTCTACTAGAGGTTCTTCTTCCCCTCTGGTTTCTCCTCCTTCCGCTAGGTCTTTGTTGTCCCCTAGAGCTAGGTCTTCTCACTCTGTTTCTAAGAGTAAGGATGATATTCGTGAACCCAAAGTTGACAAAATTATTCCTGCTGAGATAGTCTTTACAAGGGAAAATTCATCTATCGCTGAACAGTCTTATTCTTTGGAGAGTGTAGAGAAGTATGCGACAATTATTACTGAAGGTCACATTCCTCTTGTCCGCAGGGAGTGTTCTTGGGAGTCTAATGTTCCTATTCTTGTGCCGAATAATAATCAGAGGATTATGTCTTACAAGATGGGTTATTCCCTCGTTTACACTTATCCGTTTACACTAGGATTTAAACCTCCCATCGACCCTGTTATCATCGCGTTTTTCCGCTTCTTCCATATCTGTCTAGGACAAGTCGGTCCTTTAGTGTGGTGAGTAGTTGCTTGATTGAGAGTTTTAGCTTCTAAGGTTTCAGTTCCCTTCACCTTCCACCGTCTTATTCATTTATATTCTCCTGTCTTATTTCGTCAAGGGGTTTTTACTCTTGCTGCTCGGAGTAAAAGAGTTTTAGTAACCCCAGGTGACGATAAGGATAGAGGTTGGTACCTCAGGTACGTTGCCGTTCCCACTACTGTTTTAGTTGGTGAAAACAATATTCCCTTCCCTGAGAAGTGGAAGCGTGCACGTAGGTACTTTTTGGTTCGTATCTATTTTCTTCATTTAGATTTGAATTTCGTTTTTAATACCGCATCTGTTTTTCTCTTCTTTTTCAGCAATCATGAATACCGTCGAGAGTGTCTCCGATATTCGTGATTGGGTAGAAAGAATTTTGTCTGCCTCTCCTGTTGAGGAAATATCTTAGAAGTACTTTTCCATGAAGTACAATTGGATTGTTAAGACCCACGGTAAGCGAAGTTTTCTTACTTCGTGCCTTACCTGAGTTCTTTTTATTCTCATTTAATGTTTCCCTTTTTTCTTGATAGGGTTTTCTGCCCATGGGGCATCTGGTTCGTCTCTCCCGAAGATGTCTTTGTCCCATGCTCAGAGCATCCTTGCCAGTTCTTCGAAGAGAAAAGTCAATGATCCCCATTCTGGAGAGGAAGAGGAAGAAGGAAGAGAGGGTGCTTTGGTGCACCGGTCGAGAAGAAGGCGAGTAGTTTCAGATGATGAATCTGCTCCCAAGTCTCTTCTTTCCGTGTTGGCAAATAGGCCCTCTTCTTCCCGAGATGAATCTCAGTCCCCGGTTCAAGATCCTGCCGAGTCTTTTCTATGAGGGGTTTGAGCTTGACCCTGATGATGTTCCTTTAGCTACTATCTTTCCTGATTTTGCTGTTGTTCCTGCTCCTCTTGCTATTACTGCCGCTCCTCCGTCAGTATCTGTTATTTCCTCAGCTCCTCATCCATCTGTATCTGTTGATGTTCCCGTGGCTCCCTCGGCTCCTCGTCCGTCCGTATCTGTTGCTGCTCCCTCCGTTCCTACTTCCGTGCCTTCTCTTGTGGAAGTAGGGTCTTCCAGCAGGGGGATGCGGAGGGTTATAATTGAGGTTCCAGTCGGAGGGAGGCTTTTTAAGAAGACGGGTGAGCCTGAAGTGTGGCTCAAACCTCTAATGGACTCTGAAGAGAGGTCCAAACTTGACAGCCATTCAACTCTTACTTGGGCCAACGAAGTGGTGCACAATTCTTTAAAGGTATGCCTTTGAATTTTTCATACATACAATTTTCTTCGAATAACAGTTTAACATGTTTGATTGTTTTACTGTTTTTGTAGACACACCTTATTGGCTTAGAACTCATGAAGAGAGTTTCAAATTCAGAGAATGAGTTGAAAGAGTTGCGTGAGCTTCAGTTTGATTTTGACAATATGAAGGCACAATATGATAGCTTAAAGATAGACATGGATGCTCTAGTGGAGGAAAGGCATACCTTAAAGGAGCAGTTGAGGATTGCTGCTACGGAGTTAGCAGTGGAGAGAGCTTCTTCCAGCCAGGTCGACAAGGACAAAGACATTCTTGAATCCTCATTTGCTGAACAGTTGTCGGAAGCCACGGAGGAAATCAGGAATCTAAAGCATATGCTGGGGCAGAAGGAGGAATACTCCAGTGAACTTGTACGGAATCTTTTCCAGACTCAAGAGGATCTTCGTTAAGCCCAGGTCAAAGTTCGAACTCTGGAGGAGTCAGTTGTACCTTTGAAGGTTGCCCTTAAAGGCGCCGAAGCTGAGAAGGATAGCTTGAAGATTGAAATTCAGGCATGGTCAAAGGATTATAGTGATCTTGAATAGGCGACAGCCGTTGACGTGAGTTGGGCGTATATGAGTGCTCGTCATGATACGTTAATGGAAATGGGCCAGGAGGGTTTCGACCTCAATGCTGAGATTGCCAAATCTAAAGAGGCCATGGAGAAGACCCAGCGGGGTCTTGAATTTTATCCATCTGATGAAGCCCATGATATTCAAGCTGCTGCCGTTCCTCCTCCTGAAGAAGTCAACTCTCCTCCTTCTCAAGAATGAAGATTTTGTTATCCCCACTCCTTTTTTTTATTTCTTTGGATTGATGTGGTTACTCCCAGCTCCATCGGGGGTAAGTTTGAAACTTTAAAGTCCCCAACTGACAACTTAGGGGCACAAAAAAAGTAAATACTTATGTGGCTAAGTACTTAGTTTTCGACTTAGCCGCTTATTTTAATTTCAATACAATCTCGAGACTTTTTGCTATGAGTTTGAATGTTACTCTTTAAAGTCGATTGTATGTATTGCTTTTGAGGTTTTTGTTTGTACCTCTTAGCGTTTTTGCATGAAAATGCATATTTCACTTTGAACCTTTTCACAGTAGGTGTAGTGTTCGTATAAATTTTTAGCCTTTGTTTGTGACAGGCTTTGTTTTTGAGTTAGGGGCCTTTTTGATTAATACTTAATGAAAAAGACGTCTCAACTTCATTGGAATACATTAGAGTGATAGAAATTTCTCACATGTTTAAGAATGTTTTTGTGAGAAGTTTTTATTTGAACTTTCACAACATTTTACATGTGTTATGATTATCATCTAAGACTCATGTTGCAACTGTTTTGTTTTAACAGATTTGATAATCACTTGTATTTCGCAACTGTTTTTCATAGGTAACAGTTTTTTCGAGTTAATACAAGGAGATAACTGTTTTTCATTAGTAACAGTTTTTGTAAATGTTGGGTTTTTACCCATAACAGTTTTTATTTGCAACAGTTTTATAACAAGTACGAGAGAAATGTATCATGATTTGTAACTGTTTTATTTGATAACAGTTTTGAGAATAAATACAAGGGTTATGATCTTTCATCCGTAACTGTTTTATTTGAATAACAGTTTTCTACTTGAGTACAAAGATTTCGTAACTATTTTTTGATTATAACAGTTTTTTGACTAAGTACAATGGTGATGATCTTCTATCCCTAACTGTGTTTTGTCGCAACAGTTTTTGTATAAGTGTAAGATGTACATTTCGTCATCGTAGCTGATACTTTGCCTTTTAACCTGAACATGGTTCGAAGGTTTTTTAGAGTAGGCTTTGTAATTCTTGTGCTGGAGTCTTCAGTTCTTTTAGTTTTGCTCGTATCACTTGACTTGTTGGGTAAATGGTTCTTTTAGGCTCGAGCTTTTGACTTCTGGCAGTCTTTTTGCTTCATCTTGGCCTTCCATACTGTATAGTCCCCCAAGTGTTTGAGCTTTGAAGAATGAGATCTCGAGCACTTGATTGTTCCTTCTTTGTGGTCCTTTCCCTGAAAAAGGAAAACATTCCGGACTCGAAGGTATATACTTTTTTAGATGATGACTGCTTAACCCTTTAAAATATCCATCAGAAAGTGTAACCCTAGACCGGGAATTGTGTTATTTCCTCGCGTCTTTGCAGGTCTAATGTCATCATCTGGTGATGGGTTAGCTTTTTGCCTATCATCTAAAAAAGTTAGTAAAATTTAAATATTCAAAGATAAAATCGAACATGCGATACCTGACCGGGGGTACTTATTTTCCTTAGAAGTAGTATTTCTTCAGGTGGATGGTGTTCCAGCTCGTTGGTAGAATCTTGCCGTCCATGGCTTCCAACTCGTGCGCACCTTTCCCAGCTATGCCCCGGACCTTATAGGGTCTTTCCCAATTTGGATTCAATTTGCCAGCTCCTGCTTCTTTTGTTGATTGGAAAACCTTTTTAAGTACGAAGTCCCCAATCTTAAAATATCTTACATGAGCTTTACGATTGTAATATTGCTCTATGATTTGCTTTTGAGCTGCCATCCGTATTAGAGTTGCTTCTCTTCGTGACTCGAGCAAGTCCAAATTGGTTTGGAGTTCGGCGTCATTTGTTTGCTCTGTAGTTGTTGTCACCCTCAAACTTGGTTCGCCGACTTCCACGGGTATTAATGCTTCTGAGCCATAAACAAGTGCGAAAGGGGTTTCTCCCGTAGTTGTTTTTTACGTAGTTCTGTATGCCCATAATACCACTGGTAATTCGTCGGGCCGATTGCCTTTGGCTTTATCTAAGCGCTTCTTTATATTGTTGATAATGATTTTGTTCGTAGACTCCGCTTGTCCGTTAGCTACGGGATGATATGGTGTTGAAGCAATCCGTTTAATTTTCCAACTTTTGAAGAACTCCATGATTTGAGAGCCTATAAAAATTGGACCATTATCACACACGATCTCCTTTGGAATTCCAAATCAGCATATTATGTTTCTCCATAAGAAACTTTTGACCTCCTTTTCCCTCACTTGTTTGAATGCTTCCGCTTCGACCCATTTTGTGAAATAATCAGTAAGCACCAGAAGGAATCGTACCTGTCCTTTAGCTAGGGGAAGAGGTCCCACTATATCCATTCCCCATTTCATAAAGGGCCATGGTGATATGATAGAATGTAATAGCTCCGCTGGTCTGTGCATATTATTGGCAAACCGTTGACACCTATTGCATTTTGAGATGAAATTCTCCGCGTCTTCTTCCATCTTAGGCCAATACTACCCTGCTCTGATTAGGGTTTTTACTAAAGACCTTGCTCCTACGTGATTTCCACAATGTCCTTCGTGGATTTCTTTTATCACGAACTCCGTCTGATTAGGTCCGAGGCATTTAGCTAGGGGTCCCCCGAACATTTTACGATACAACGTGTTATGTACAAGATAATATTTTGCTGCTTTGCGGCGAAACGCTTGAGCTGCTTTCTTGTCTTCAGGCACGGTACTACTCTGCAAAAAATTGAGAATTTCGTTTCTCCAATCCCAAGTTAAATTATTGAAAGATACCTCATTTCTGTCTTGGTCAATCGCTGAATGAAAGAGGTGGACGACAATGGTGTTGTCTTTATTGGTCCCTTATGTGACTGCCGCAAGGTTTGCTAACGCATCTGCTTCAGCATTTTCCTCCTTGGATATTTGTATTATTTTCCACGTTTTGAACTGTCTTACAAGTTCTCGTGCCTTTTCTAAATATTGTTGCATTCGAGTTTCTCGAGCGATGTAAGTACCCTGCATTTAGTTTACCACCAATTGAGAATCGCTGTTGATCTCAATTTGTTGAATTGACAGCTCCCGTGCCAATTCTAAACCTGCAATAACAGCCTCGTACTCTGCTTCATTGTTAGTGATTGGATAACACTTAATAGCTTGTCGTATCTTTTCACCCGTGGGTGATGTCAGTACAATGCCTAATCCAGCTCCTTTTACATTAGAAGAGCCATCTGTAAATAGGGTCCATTGACTTGGATTTACACCATTGAAGAGTTGTAACTCTTTTTCCACTTCAGGGGTAATATTGTTGCTAAAGTCAGCTACAAAGTCTGCTAATATTTGCGATTTAATTGCCGTTCTAGGTTGATATGTTATATCATGCTCACTTAACTCTATTGCCCATTTGGCTAATCTTCCTGACAGTTCTTGTTTGTGCAGAATATTTCTTAAAGGATATGAAGTCACGACAGTGATTGGATGACATTGAAAATAAGGACGTAATTTTCTTGATGCCATTATTAAAGCTAAAGCTAATTTTTCTAGATGTGGATATCTAGTTTCGGCATCTAACAGAGCCTTGATTACAAAATAAATAGGGGATTTCTTACCTTTTTCTTCCCTTACCAGTACTGCACTTACAGCAATTTCTGAAACAGCCAGGTAGATGTATAATCTTTCTCATTCTCTTGGCTTCGATAGCAGTGGTGGTTTTGATAAGTAAATCTTCAAGTCTTTGAGTGCCTGCTGGCATTCTTCAGTCCACTCGAACTGATTTTGCTTTTTAAGAGCTGAAAAGAATTTAAAGCTTTTCTCGGAAGATCTAGAAATAAATCTCCCTAAAGCTGCTATTCTTCCTGTTAATCTTTGAACTTCTTTTTTATTCTTCAGAATTTTAGGTATTTCTTCTATAACTTTTATTTGAGCCGGATTTACTTCTATATCCTCTATTAGATACAAGGAATCCCAGAAACTTACCAGATTGTACTCCGAAGGCACATTTTTCTGGATTGAGCTTCATATTATACCTGCGTAAGATGCCAAAAGTAGTAGAGAGATGTTGGAGATGATTTTCCACTTGTGTTGATTTTACAAGCATATCATCGATATATACTTCCATCGTTTTTCCTAAATGTTCTTGGAACATTTTTGTTACTAACCTTTGGTAAGTGGCCCCTGCATTTTTCAAGCCAAAAGGAATGACCTTATAACAATAAGTCCCCCTGTTAGTGATGAATGAAGTTTTTTCTTCATCTAGGAAATCCATTTTAATCTGGTTATAACCAGAATACGCATCCAAAAAACTTAACAATTCATGACCTGCGGTAGCATCGATCATTTGATCTATATGTGGCAAAGGAAATGAATCTTTAGGACATGCTTCATTAAAATCAGTATAATCTACACATACCCTCCATTTGCCGTTCTTTTTAGGCACCACTACTATGTTAGCCAGCCAGTCAGGATACTTTACCTCTCGTATCGAGCCTATGTTCAGTAGTTTTTGAACTTCCTCGTCAATCACTTGATTTTTGAAAGGTCCTTGCTTTCTTTTCTTTTGTTTAACAGGTGCGAAGGATGGATCTTCATTTAGTTTATGAGTCATCACTTATGGTGGGATACCTGTCTGTGATGACCCAAAAGGTCATCCTGAGTAATTCCAGCTAAATCTGTGTTTCGAGGCCTCGAAAGCCTCCGTTAATCTCACCTTGATATGCGTGCGCAGCCTGGGCAGGTAGCCAGGAAACTTCCATGTGAAAATTTGATAAAAATGGGATTTTTGAATTGAATAATTGAATAAAGTTGACTTTGGTAGACATTTTTTGTAAACGGATCCGGACCCGTGATGTGATGGTTCCGAAGGGTCCGTAGGAAAATATGGGACTTGGGCGTATGCCCGGAATCGAATTCCGAGGCCCCAAGCCCGAGAAATGAATTTTTAAAGAAAATTATTTTCTGAAAATATTAAAGGAATGTGAAAGTGAATAATTATGTGAAACCCTTGTTAGCAGGCCCGTGTTATGGTTCCGGAGCCCAGAACAGGTTTATTACATGTTGTTTGTCCTATCTGTGAGTTTTGGTGTAAAACGGGTTTGATTTGATTGTTTTCGGGTCAAAGTGAGGAAAATGGAGTTGATGAACTTGTGAGGTTTCTAAAGAATTTGAAATGTGGCTTGAGAAGTGATTTTATGTTCCCGAGGTCCGAATGAAATTCCGAGACCGGGAATAGTTCCGTTGTGTCGTTTATAACGTATCTGCAAAATTTGAAGTCATTCCGAGTGGTTTAGGTCGGTTCGGCGCGTTAAAGTGAATTCTAGAATTTCAAAGTTCTTATGTTTTGAATTCAGGGGTTTTGGAGAGTGATTTTGAGTTTTAGCGTTGTATTGAGTGTTCCGTGAGCTCGAGCAAGTCCGTTTAATGATTTGGGACTTGTTGGTATTTTTGGACGGGGGCTCGGGTGGGCCCAGGTGCCTCCCGAACCCCGTGCGAGGCCAAAAACCAACACAAGTCCCAGCCTCGCAGGCGCGAACCCCAGCCCCTTGCCTAAAGTCCGCAGGCGCGAGACCGCAGGTGCGGTCTAGGCCATCGCAGGTGCGACCTTTTCCGCAGGGGCGACCAAAATTCCGCAGGAGTGGGACCGCTGGTGCGGCTCCCAACCCCGCAGGTGCAAGCCCAGGATCCTAGGCCCTTTTTCGCAATTGCGATCCTTTTCTCGTAGGTGCGAGACCGCACCTGCGGTCCTATGGTCGCAGGTGC